>JAQPZY010001630.1:350000-522500 GCA_029931535.1 Margaritifera margaritifera | reverse complement strand
TTCTTTTTGCTTCATTTAATTTCACAGCATTATCGATAGACTATCTGTAGCATGGGTTATAATGATCAACAGGGGCATGCATTCATCAATTAAATTCATTTAATTTAGTCCATCCCCCCCACCCCACCCACATAATAATGTTTAAAAATACACATAATAAAGTTTAAAGAGCTAGAAAGGTATTAATTACATTTAGAGTCTGTTAATGTATTTTGCACAGGAAGAAGAACTGAATTCATTTAAGGACAAGAAAGATACTTATAAGGTAGACAACTCTCAGTAGATAATGGTTAATTTAGCGTAAGTTGCCATCACTTGTTATCTAGTCATTTATTGGCATTTTGTACAGTCCTGAAGATCAATGTTGAGGACTAAAAAAACAAAACACAAACAAAAACAAATAAGGAATCATGTTTTTATCTTATGTCTTCGTCAGTGTATGATTGTGATCTAGCTAGATCAAACAAGTCTACTAGATTTCTCTTTTTGAATAAATGTGGTCGTGTCATTTGTTCTCTTGTTCGGACGATCATGAAAACTGAGACAAAATATAAAATATCGGCTAAAAATTTATTGTTGTGTCCAATGAAAACCAAGCTACTTATTTACACAGATCTGATGGCACGCGTGGTTTCCACATAAATGTTAATATTTATGTCAATAAAACATCGATTGGCCAAAAAATAGGGTGGTCAGCTGTCATAATTCCAACCTAGATCTTTGCACGATGCTAAGATGCACGTGTATACAGTGTTTGGGTCAACTGAGTTAGAAACTATTACACGGATAACTTATAATAAAACCGTGTAGTTCGTGTCGGAGATTTTATGCTTGCTATTTATCATAACCATAGTCCCCTGTTGATAAAAACTTTTACTAACCCATAGCAATGGTGTGCCATCGTATCTATATAGGACTGTATTGACCCTTTATGGTGCTCTGACATTGACTAGTTGTCTCTATTTAATTAAAAGCACTACGTGTAGGATTGAATTATAACAAGCTTCAATGCATTTGTTAACATTTACTTGTATCTGTATAACATGCCACTCAGATTAGCAGACGGTTGCGTTAACACTTCAATACACAGCATTTCAGACAGTGGCGGAAAATCCCCACCGGAAATTGAATTATAAATTCTATATGTAGGTTTGATACGTTTTGGGTTTTATGGGGTTTAACGCCATTTTTCAGCACATAATGGGCTATACATGGCGGCCAGTATATTAGGTGGAGGAAAACCCTGGGAAGACGACGGAAAGAACCACGGACCCGCGGGGAGATACTGGCAAGCTTTCTCACATACCCACGTTGGTTGAGCCGAGACTCGAACTCACGCGGACTGAGGTGAGATGTGTGAGTGATCTGTAAAGGCGAACGCCTTAGACCACTGGGCCACCGGGGGCCCTTAGGTTTGATATGAACGATCGGGGCTGACTGGTGTTTAATGTGTTCAGGAAATAATTAAATGAGACTTTTCTAATTCTTCTTATGTTGTCTGTTTTGTTGATGGTGATTTTGCTTTGAAAACATTGCATTGCCAATTCAAAACCTACATTTCTGACCAAGAATCTGTTGCACTTTGACTTATTAGCGGTAAAATCGGAGAAGGTACGGGAAACAAACATACAAGCAGGTGCATTCTTAAAATGCTGCACAAGTGAAAAAATCTAAATTTCGTGACAGTCGTAAATTTCATGGAACAAAAAGAAAAACTAACCTCAATCAAGAATTCTTCCCTGTGGGTTGGATGAACCGACAATTGGGCTGGAGCTGGTTTTAAAATATGATTGTTCCATCAAAAGACTGGGGTGTGTCAGTAATTGAACCGGTCATTAATTTAAAAGGTTGATTGTGCTTCGGTCAATTTTGACTCAAATTTAGTAGATAGCATCGGGAAATAAAGAAAACATGAGTATAACCTTTTAATCGATTGAAACAGAGCTTAATACCTCCTGACAAGATCAGCAGTGATTTACCTTTGTTCGTGTTAAAAGAAAAGAAAAAAGACAACTTGCCCTCGCCATTTAAATTCTATGCTTTTTACCTGCTCTGTCATGTGAATTGTACAGACTTACAAGCTCGAAGTTTGAAGCCATTGATGATGCATATAATACTTTATTATTATAGACATAAACATTTCTGAATAATTGTTGCAAACGTATTTAATGTATACTTATATATCAAGAAAAACAGCTTATTTGTAAAATGCATATTTCAACACATGCACTACTAATGAAATAAGGACGTTAGCATAACATACTTACTGAAAACACGATTGTGTAAATCGTAGTTTTGATGCAGTTGATATCACATATCATTCTATAGAAGAGTCTGAAACGTACAGAGAATCAGGAAACACTCACTAAGAGTTATTAATGGAGAAAACAAAATGTTCATGAACTTCTGAAGTTGTTCAGTCAAAAAAGTTCTAAGTAGTTGAAGATGGTTGGAAAGTTGTTTATGTCATAATTTTCTACTAAGAAGCACATTTCGAATCTGTCCAATTAGAATCCTTCCATTCGAATCAGTATATTAGAATCCGTCGATTAGAATCTGCCCATTAGAATGCGTCCATTAGAATCCGCCCGTTCGAATCCGTGCATTAGAATCCGTCGATTACAATCCGTCCATTAGAGTCCGCCCATTTCAACTATATAATAACTCCTTTAGTTTAAATATATTTTATTGTCACAATATGATACAATGGGATTGGGAACAAGTTCTAACAACTTAAATTAACTCTTTCTCTACATGATGCAAGTATTGCAACATATTTCAACATGACAACAGTGTAGCAAAGACTAATAATGAAAGATGATTGGAGAGAGAGAGAGAGAGAGAGCACATCCACACACACATTAACACACACACACACGCATATATATATATATATATATATATATATATATATCTATATATATATATATATATATATATATATATATATATATATATTTACCGCTGCGTGCATACGTTTTATCTTACTCATTATTATTTTATATTTGTCAATATGTTGTGAAGTTTACATCAATACAGCTTCTATTTTATATATGTATTAGTAAATATAAATGTAGCATTTTTTAAGAAATTAAAATCATTCAAAATCTCGTCTTACGGTCTCATACAGTTAGTTATGTTATATAACAAGGTAATATAAATTTAATCCAAATGTTTATACAAGTTTTTTTTTTAAATTTATTTTTAAAACAATCATGCACAATTAATTTACATAAGCAAAAATCTCTTTCATCTGATGATCCAAATATTATATTTCATTACATACTTTATGCGACAGTTAGATTAAATTCTGCTTTTATTGTCTGTAGTTTTAAAAAGGACAGTTAACTTTACGTATACAAAATGTGTAAAGGCACGTTTCAGAAAAGAGAAAAGTTATTTAGCATTGGAAGCCAAATAATAAATGACTATGTTTTATTTATGCTAGTTTATATGAAAGTTGCACGCATTCAGGCAATAAATGCACAAGAGCATACCAATTTTAAACAATAAATATAGTCAGTTCTCGTTATTCTTCTGGTACCAAAGACAGTATTAAAATTCTCACGTAGTGTATTCCTAGTGCAATGTTTTTAAACATAGGAATATACATGAAATCACGCCAGAAGTTACCATTCTAGTGATCTATAGTGCAATAACTACTGAGCTTACCGCAGTTTATATATTTAAAAAAAAAGGAAAGAAAAGAAAAGCAACAAACAAACGAAGACATAGGTTATTTGTAAATCTATTGTAATTGATCTTCTTCAATGTAATGTTTAAATTGTTTAGATACTATGATAACACAACCACCTTCAAAATGAATGATTATAATTTTGTTGCAGAGTTCATTTATTCATTCGCAAGTTCATTTATCCATTATTTACTGTCATCTATTCAGTTACTACAATTTTATTTTAATTCATCACATTTATCTGATCAACCGATTCATCAATTTGTCAGCTTGTTTGTTTTGTACTTTTTGTTTATTCAATCAATCAATCACTTTATTCATTGATTAGTTACTCCTTCATCCATTTATTTTTCAAATGAAATGGAAAGTAGGAATTAGGAATGTAGAATGGAGAACTGGAATGAATACAAAAGTAGAAAGGTGCAGACTTCGTGAAATTAGTACATAGATTATATTCAGTACACTTATCCTCATCAAGAAAAAACGACGTTAGAAATACACAGTATAAGAATATGCTGACGTTTATGTCTTTATCTAGCAATACCAAATCTTTAAGAGCAAAATGTACATGTATATGTAACAAACACATGCACCAATAGGATTTCTTCTCGTAAAGGAACTTAACCACATGTAGAACAAAATTGTTTCAGATTTCATAGCAGAGGAATTTACTGACTTAAGTGGCAATTCGGTTTCACTGTTTTTAGCGAATCATTTACTATTCATAATTTCAAAACATGTAAAAAAAATTATTTGTTGTCGTTAGTTTTAGATGCTTAAAAATATAGCCTAACAAATAAAAATGTGTAGAAATTTCGACTTGTCAAGGGACGAGAAAAAAAAAAAAAAAAAAAAAAAAAACTAATATGAAGAAAATCATCACATACGCCAGAAAAAGTTATTTTCCTTTGGGCACAATAAGGGCTTCATTATAAAATGGTTGTCTATGATTCAGATTACAGTCGAACCCTTGGTATTTGATATAAATAAAATGTACTCTTCTTTGAGTGATACAATTATTGTTCTACATTAGGTGCTCACTATCATTGCTTTTGTACTTTTGATGTGTATATTGGGCCACAGTAACCTTAATTAATAATAAAGTATTGGAATCTTGAACATTAAAACTTGCTCAAAGAAGTTTCAAGAATTTATAGCTAGTGCTTTTGGCAGCCAGATGATACCAGGAGGTGGTCTTTTGTGAAGAAAAAAAAAATCACTGCACCAATCCAGGTTTAAGTTGAAGTTATTTTGAGGAGTGAATTATGCACTAAACTTTGAGGCTAATAAGAATTTCTTAAGAAAGGCCTTATGCATACGATGATGCTTCGTTATATGCATTAATGTGTGAATTGATGCTTCGTTATATGCATGGACATGGATGTGTGAATTGATGCTTCGTTATATGCATGGATGTGTGAATTGATGCTTCGTGATATGCATGGATGTATGAATTGATGCTTCGTTTTATGCATGAATGTGTTAATTGATGCTTCGTTATATGCATGCATGTGTGAATTGATGCTTCGTTATATGCATGAATGTGTGAATTGATGCTTCATTAGATGCATAGATGAATGAATTGATGCTTCATTATATGCATGGATGTTAAAACTGATGCTTCATTATATGCATGGTGAATTAATTGATGCTTCGTTATATGTATCAATGCATGAATTGATGCTTCATTATATGCATGAATGTGTGAATTGATGCTTCATTATATGCATGGATGTATGAACTGATGCTGCGTTATATGGATTCGTGTGTGATTTGATGCTTCGTTATATGCATTAATGTGTGAATTGATGCTTCGTTATATGCATGGATGTGTGAATTGATGCTTCGTGATATGCATGAATGTATGCATTGATGCTTCATTATATGCATCGATGTATGAATTGATGCTACGTTATATGCATAAATGTGTGAATTGATGCTTCGTTGTGTGCATGAATGTCTGAATTGATGCTGCGTATTATATGCATTAACGTGTGAATTGATGCTTCATTATATGCATGGATGTGTGAATTGATGCTTCGTTATATGCATGGATGTCTGAATTGATGCTTCTTGATATGCATGAATGTATGCATTGATGCTTCATTATATGCATGAATGTGTGAATTGATGCTTCGTTATATGCATTAATGGATGAATTGATGTTTCGTTATATGCATGGATGTGTGAATTGATGCTACGTTATATGCATGAGTGTGTGAATTGATGCTTCGTTATATGCATGGATGTGTGAATTGATGCTTCGTTATATGAATGGATGTGTGAATTGATGCTTCATTATATGCATGAATGTATGAATTGATGCTTCGTTATATGCATGGATGTATGAACTGATGCTTCGTTATAGGCATGGATGAATGAATCAATGGATTTATCACAAGAGAATATGTTATAGCTGGTAGGTAGACGACAAAATATAGTTGCGAGAATTTGTGACTGGTCCCTTTTCTTTGAAGGCAACAAAAAATGTTTATGCAACTAATATATATTATCCACTTCTTCTTATTCTATCAAAAAGCTTGTAAAAGCAGTTTTTAGTATAATTTGCTTGAAAATAATATAAAATATCTTTTAATTTATATTACGAAAAGTTCATATCGACGAGTCACAATTACTCATATTACCAATAATTAATCATTATCTTTAAAATAAACTGTGTTCACCTTCGATATCTCAATACATCCGAGTGACTGATCAAGAACAAAGTGTCAAATTGCAACTCCGAGTGCTTACTTTATGAACATGAAAAATAAAGTTACTAATACTAATATTTAGTCCTTTTCAAGTCAAATAACATGTTTTATCCGTATCTCTTATTTATTTTCCCCGATCTCTCCCCTCATTTTGGGAAAAAGTTGACCGAAACAGTACAAGCAGTGTAAAATGCGACAGGTTGAATGCTTTTTTTCATGCGCAGTCGTACTTTAGAAACCGCACAAGCCAAATTGTCGGGTAGTCCAACCTAAATGGGAAAAATCTAGATTGAAGGTTGTTTTTTATTTTGTTCTTTCAATTTTTTTTCTTCTATATATGTCTATGACTATCAAAAAATTAACATTATTGAAGCTGTGCAATATGCTGAAGATGCACCCGTTCTACGATTTGCTTAAACAATCCCATTCTACTTTATCGCTAAGAAATAAAAAGATAATATTGTGTCCGTCCATTTACTTTTGAAATCTGGATTTTATATTACGGCGATTTAAAAAATAAAAAAAATAAAATAAAGAAAAAAAAATAAGAAAAAAAAGATCGGGGTGAAGGTGAAAAGGAGTAGAGAGGGGAAGAAACGGAAGAAAAAAGTATGCCATGAATTCTCTGATCAAACTGTATAGAGGATCTCAAAAGGGTAATGATTTAATATTGAATTTACGAAACGAGTTGAATACTTTCCAGTTTTTGCGAGCCTTGGAAATTATTTAACAAGTTTCATAAATTTAATGTTAAATCATTACCCATTTGAGATTCTGTTTTTTGTGTGGAAAGAGTTCAATGGAAAGAGGAAGAAATGATTTAATTTTATTCTGGCTCAGACACTGCACCTTTCAACTCTTGCACGTGAAAAAATAGTTATAGACGCGAGTTGAATCAATAATACACAATTTGATAACCAGTAAAATTTAAAAGTACATCTTTTTCAAATTATAATTCTAAGAGCAACTGTCCTTCCAAATCAATAGAACATTTTCTCTGATTAAAATTCCTATGTGATGTCATATAGGTCACTCGGGTCAGGTCAGCTTGAGCAGTGACGCGCCATATGCATGGATTTCGATGGGACTGTTTACAACGTTTCCACCGAAAAGTGTGTCGATTGTACTACGGACATTCACCATAGAGGCACTATTGGATACGGCAGAAAAAAGCAACATTCCAGTTTTTGGATATTGGTGTGAAAGGACCATTATTGGATGCAGAAATTGTACTATAAATCTAGACTATAAAGGTGTTGCTGTGTATAGTGATACCAGATATTTTCGTTGTTTGATTTGGAAGAATGATGTGGTTGGATACATTTCTGTCAGTTGGGAGACCAGCATTTGTCGACATTCTTTTCATAAGAGAGGTGTGTTTATTTACTCCTATAGGTTGTCATTTAAACCACGCTTGTCCTTGGTCGTGGGGTGGGGGGGGGGGTGCAAGATCCACACCACGGGGTAGCAGCAATGCACTCATGTTTTAGTTTTAGTTTGGCTTCGTAAAATTCTACGTAGGGTAAATTGGCCATATTCTGATATTACGTAACCGTTTTTTTCTCAATGTCCATTGGGCTGCCGATTGGAAAAACGGCCGCCATATTGTTGAAAGTAATAGTAAAAAGACAAAAGGTTACAGAAGGCGGGGAAGGAAAATTCCAAAGATCGCAGCCAATCAGTAAGTAATGACAATACTGCGCACAAATTTCATGAGCTTATTTGGACCAATCGGATTCACATCAAGTGATATGTTCACGTGTTGACATATAAAAAATATTAAACCGCAAACATTGCATGTAAAGTGTACCAACTATGTGATAAAGTTAATTTTGCTTCGGTTTTAAATAAAATTCAGTACATGCCTGTTGTGCATTCGTTTAATTCTGTATTCAGCATTCATCCAAATCAAATAATGCAAATATACGGTCACAAAAAAACATTCAATCTTGAATCACTATTATACACAGTTACACCTGTATAGTCTAGATTTAGTAAAACTTCTGCATCCAGTCATAATCCCTTCACAAAAATATCCAACAACTGGAATGCAACTTTAGTAGAATCGACACACTTCAGGTGGAAACATTGTAAACAGTGTCAACGAAATCCATGTATATGGCGCCCCAGCTACTCAAAGCGAGCTAACTCTGTGACATCACACAAGAATTTCCATTGGAGATCCAGTGTTGAAAAATGATGCTGTCCGTGTCAAATGTTCTATTGATTTGGAAGGACAGTTTCTCTTTCAATTTTAATTTGTATAAAAAATCTATTTCTAAATGTTACTACCTATCGAATTGTGCATTACTGATTCAACTCGCGTTTTTTTTTTTTTTTTTTTTTTGGGGGGGGGTTCATGAGCAAGAATTGAAAACAGAATCTCAAATGGGTAATGATTTAATATTAAATTAATGAAACGAGTTGCATAATTTCCAGCTTTTGCGAGCCAAATTCAATATCAAATCAATCATTATCCATTTGAAACCCTCTATTTATTACATGACTACTGTGTTATTTACAGTAATATACCCATAACTTTTATATATATATATATATATATATATATATATATATATATATATATATATATATATATATAACACGTGTCATAACACCTCGCGAGGTCACAAATGACGTCATAACGTCATCCATAGGAAAGGCGTAATGACCAAGGCATCCGAATGTATCTCAAAGTCCAATCGGAACGTCCTAGGCCATTCCCATCGCATGCTAGAAATAAAAAGCACCTCAAATGTAAATAATGGCCACTGCCCTCAAGCCCGCGGTTGTCAGTACGTCATAATAACTTCATAACGTCACAACTAATAGATGATGTGCCATTACTAACAGCAACGCAAACAAAAGTTGCAAACAATTTAAACCGAATGATTTCTTCAGTTTTTATATTAGAAAGTTGCAGGAATCAGTGCTGGATTACCTAATAGGCAGACTAAGCACGTGCTTAGGGCATCAACAAAGCAGGGCCACCCAAAAAATGAGAAATTACGGTTTAGTATTGTTTTTATTTTGAATTACATATGGAGAGGGGCACCATAATCTTTTCAGTGCTTAGGGCCTCTAAAGGTTTTAATCCGGCCCTGCCAGGAATAGCATTAAAAATTAAAATTGCAGGTATTTCATGATTGTTGAAACCTCGTCGAGTGTTATTTTTATGACCTATCATATTATAAGACTCTGTTCTTCGCACATCTAGCCGTATGTTCGTCCGCCAAAAAACTTACCAATATGGCAAGTATCACTACGACTACCTCCGAGTCTCTTTCAGAGAGTCGAAGTGATTCGACTTGTATCGGACAGAGACGAGGATGCTACGAATGTTTCAAAGTCATTTCACTACACAATTCTGCGGTTTCGCCAAAAAAAATCAGCATTTTTCGTCATGTGGTAAATTAAATTCATAAAACTCGTCGAACAATTTTAATATTTTGCTCGCCAAGAAAAGATATATCAAACAACTCCATAAAATTGTCAACAACACTATCCTTGCTATAACTGCAAAATATTAATGCTATGAGTTAGTCCTGAAAACTATCCTGTAGTTTAAAGTATCACCAATTTAACAGACTTATATGGTATTTCGACTCATATAGTATCATATTTAATATCGTCTTTATATGTCTGCTTTAAAGATTTTATTTATTTATTTTTCTTTTTCAAATGCTATTTGTTTATTTATTTAAAGTCAAATTTTCTGTTACACTAGTGGTCGATTGGCATGAATTTAAACTAACAAGAACTGCTGGCATTTTATTTTGCTTTATTTTTGAAACTCAATAAGAGTGGCCTTTATACTTGAAAAGACTCATTCAATCGAGTGAATATTTAGTGATATCAATCTCTTGCAACAATTTATTTCAAGATTTATTTCGCGTATCAGCATTTTGAGAATCGCGAAATAATAGGAATTTCTATAAATGAACATTCACAGAGAGTAAATAGACATTAGTAAAGTCATCGTTTATAATGATTTCAGGGAAATTGTTGTTTCAGAATAATATTTCACAAAAAATGTCTACACATCAGTAGAATCGCACGTACACTTCAATAGTGAATTAAAGCTCTCTTTTCAGAATTACACTAAAAGAGACGTAATTAATCTTCCTTATAGGCAATTAAATTTGTAAAACGTAGTTTCTAAACATTCTACCTGGAAAAACTGGTGACTTGTTGACGCTAGATGGACCCAATTTAAAACTGAGGGCAATAAAAATTCTACAAAGCACGGCTTAGAATTTGGAGAGCTTCTGATACTATCTGATGGAGGGGTGGACGAGAATCGTCAGTAACAATTAATTTGTGCATTTATTATTTCAAGATGAACCGATAAAATCTCTTGACTACTTGATTTACCGCCGAGTGACTATCGTCTGTCTTCCCTATTGTAATGGGACATTTCACTTCTTTTAGGGTTTATATCAAGAACACTTTCACCCAAAGCTTGGTTTAATAGTTAGCGGTGGGGTATAGGCGGCAAGACCCTAACAAGGAATTGTCGCGACCTTGCTATTTGTCAGCCATGAGGCGCTTGTTACAGGTTAACAAGATGTTCTTACAAAAGTAGCAAAACATGTTAATCAATCTTGCTTTTTCTATCGTTGCAAGAAAAAGCGATCATGTATTCAGTCCTCAGACAACATCAGCTTCTATTTTTTTAAAAATATAATGACAAAATGGTAATTAAAAATTCATAAGAAGTAGATTTCTACCAGTTGCATGCGAAATAGGGAAAGTTTAATTTAATTTCAAACCACCAATCAAAACACGAGCTCCTGGCTGTCAGAAGTAATCCTGGTTTTTACTTTTTTAAAATTTTGATTCTTCCATTGTATGAAAAATTGCATGGCGTTTTTTTCGCCTTAGTGTTGTTGAATAGACCTTTCTCACATGAGATCATCGATACCATATTGGTAGTATGCTGAGATACTTGCTACCGATTTTATGGTGTTTGGAGGTTGAAATAGGGATCTAATACCCGTCTAATTGTTGAAATAGGGATCTAATACCCGTCTAATTGTTGAAATAGGGATCTAATACCCGTCTAATACGAGGATAAGATGGATAAACTATAGAGATTACACGGCTGTTTAGACAGAGATATACATAGACAAATTACACGTCTGTTTAGACAGAGATATACATGGACAAATTACATGGCTGTTTAGACAGAGATATACATGGACAAATTTAAACAAGAACTTGTAAAAATATGGAGGAGTTAATAGAAGAAAGCGTTTATACTGTAGAAGAAAAATAAATATAATGTACAGAGGAAAACAACGACACATATTAGAGCTATCTAAGTAGATTGGAGTATTAATTTCGACTTATTTTATTCGAGAAGGGGATGGAAGATAAACACATTCTTAGATAGTATATATTATAACATTTGGAGTTTATTGCGCTCTTTAATTTGGGATCCTTGCTAAGGTCCAGCAAAATTTGTTTTAGCTTACCTTTTTCGAAATATATTTTTTTCATCATTGCCGGCAAAGGTAATAAAGTCTCCAACTTCGAAGTTCCAACAAGGGAAGCGATTATCGTGCATACTTTTTTATCCTCCAAACTATTCCACGTCTGTTTAAATAGTTTTACCCACATGTTAGTACTTAAAAGTTCTATTCCATTAGTATAGTTACTAACCGTTCCTTTCCTATCATGGCAATCAGTTTTACTTTGCCAAAGGGTTGTTACAAGTATTTGCTAATCTTGTGTCTGGGGAATCTAAAGAATCCTAAATGTGGGTGCTATAAATGTTTACTTATAGGTGGCAATGTTTACTGGCAGACAAATTTATTGTAAATTTTGAAACTTATAAAACTATCTAAGGCAGTTTTGCTTGTTTTTTTGTTTGTTTGTTTTGTTTGTCTTTATTTATTTCTTTTGCGGGGTTTTTTTTGGAGGGGGGTTGTCGTTGTAGAGTTCTGTTTGTTAATTAGATAGTGTACTATTTCTATCTTGTTCAAAACAAATATGCAAAAGCTTGCGTTATATTTAAATCTTGGAAGTAAATCTATTTCCGGCTAAGTTTGTTAGAATACCATCTAGTTTATCCAAAACATCTATTTTTATATTTACCACTTTGACCATATAATGAGCTCTAATAATGTCATATGTGTCAACCTAATCCATACACAACCTCAGTTACAATTTTATGGATCTAAGATTCTAGACCATCTAAAAGTATTTGTTTTTTAAACATTAGGCTAGGCCGTTGCAACGTAAAATCGTTAAACTAACCCAGGATAGTAGAGTCAGTCACTCCACAGCGTTATTTTTTAAAACTGTTACTATCCGCTAACTCTACATTGGTCCTTCCCAAAGTAATTTAAAAACAATTATGTTGTCACAAAAAGGCTCTATAGTAGGCTAGGAGTTGTAATTTTCTGCCACTTCTGTGTCATTTACTCTATCTATGTTTGTCAAGAGGTTGCCGTGTCTGGCATTTTCTAATTGTAATCAGAGACCAAACCTAAAAGATGCTGTCATGCATTTAACAATTTGAATGTCCTCAGTTTAATATCATTTCACTTTACTTTCAACATTAATATCGTATTTATTTAAATATATCGTTTGGTATTACGTAAACATTGAATTCTGTCGACTTAGCAACGATAAAATACATAGGTTTTGTCGTGCCATTTTCTTTTTTAGCGGTAGATGAAACATTAGATCTATAGTCCCATACCCCTTCCGGGGCTCTGTATGTGACTGGTCTAGTAATTTTTAGTGTAGTATATATTTTAGAAGCACTGGAATTGGAATTTCTCGATGTATCCTTTTATTTTATGGTAAACAAAGCACCTACATAAATTGCAATAATAGTATTAATACCTAATACACGTGGTCTCACCAGCGGCTTGTAACCTTTAATCTACATAAAACTCATAGCATGATCTCGTCTCTAAAACAACCTCATAGGTCACCCCAACTCTACTGTAATAATATTGGCGTACACCCCAACTCTATTGTAATAATATTGGCATACACCCCAACTCTATTTGTAATAATATTGACACACACCCCAACTCTATTGTAATAATATTGGCATACACCCCAACTCTGTTGTAATAATATTGGCATAACTTGTGTTGAGTGCCATTGCCAATTAGGAATTATTTTAAATTCAAAATGTACATGTACTGATCATATAAATTGTATGGTGAAATCAGCAAACCATCAATTGGCATTAGTTAGGTAACTTAAAAACTCAATTTAGAGATCAAATTTAAATCGAGTATTTGTAGTGTTATATTCGACCTATTTTGGAATAAGCATACGAAGTTTAGGATAATCTCATTGCTTATGATGTTGACAGACAAGAAAAAGTACAACTTGAGGGCGCAAGAATTGAAACTGGACTTCCAGTATATGCAAGTACAACTCGAGCGTGCAAGCACTGTAACTGGACTGCCAGTATATGCACGTACAACTCGAGCGTGCAAGCACTATAACTGGACTGCCAGTATGTTCACGTACAACTCGAGGGTGCAAGAATTGTTACCGGACTGCCAGTATATATTCTTTAAAAAGAGTTATATTTTAAAACTGTTTGGGAGAGTCGGGAATTTCAAAGAAAGCGGTTTAGAAAAAACTAATATTCTCTTCACCAAACTGAGATATCCATGAAATTCAATCAAGACAGATCTTTATGGAGTCAATCTTTCAAATAATCCAAATTTTTCGTGTGGAAATGGTTTAGAAAACACAGCCAATTTTTTGACGGATTGTCCCATTCATAACTTAACCAGCGCACGACTTTTCCGATCTATTCGATTGTTTCTTCCTATATCAGCTAATACTTTACGTAATGGCAAAACTGAATTGTCTCTACAAGATAATGAATATATTTTAATTCACACATAAATGTATTAATTAAACGTGTAGATTTGCTTATTTTAAGTGAAAATTATAACACTGCAACCTTAATTCCAATTTCTCTCTCTCCTGTGTTTACCACCACCCCCCCACCCCCCACCTTTGTTACGACCCTTTAATCAACTTTATCACTAATATGATCAACATATGTGTCAGTTATGCAGTTATAAGAACAAACCACGTTTAAAAATTGTTCTTACTGGTTTAAGATTTGGTATGGAGCAAACTTTTAAAATCAATTCTTCGACTAACCGACTACTTATAATGAGAATTAATCGATTACTGGACGTAAAATGGAACACGTGAATAAAAAACTGGGGAAAATAATAAATCGACGAATAATGACACATGATATGCGAAATTTGAATACATTTCTCACATGTACTCTTTCCAGTGTGTTATACTTGATGCTGCAAGTATCTTTTAATAATCAACTCAAGACTTTTTTTTCCTTTACTGTTCCCTTTAAGTTATTTACATTTGTTTCATGGAAATGAGCATACTTATGCAAGTACTATGGAAATAAGTGACCAAAACAATACAATTTAACAATATACTAAGGAATGATAAAGGCCACAGCTTTAGCACCAAATATTTAGGATTGAATATCTGTCCACTGTTGACTATAGTTTTAGCGATTCTTGATGCAGTTTTGAAGTGATTGAATTGTAACAGTTAAAAAGAAGATACGCTCGTATGTTACAATGTAACAGTTAAAAAGAGGATACGCTCGTATGTTACATTGTAACAGTTAAAAAGAGGATACGCTCGTATGTTACATTGTAACAGTTAAAAAGAGGATACGCTCGTATGTTACATTGTAAAAACAAACATCCCTGCGGTAGATGGTGATCACTGGCATTTAGCAATAAAAAGTATATAAGTATATAAAAGGTATAAGTTTAACACTTTTTGTTCCCATCTGAAAAGGCATACTATCGATTTATTCCCATTCATACCCACCCACCCTCTCTCTCTCTCTCTCTCTCTCTCTCTCTCTCTCTCTCTCTCTCTCTCTCTCTCTCTCTCTCTCTCTCTCTCTCTCTCTGTGAAGGGGGAAGAACAGTTTTACTGAAATTATTAAAATCGATTTGCTCTGATATCTTTCATAAAATATGTGCTTTTTGATATTCATATCTAAATTTCTGGTCAGTGTTGGACTCTTATTTTGTGGTGGAAATGTCAAATAGATTGTAGAAACAAATGTAAAAGCAACATGCATTCATTGAATACTGCATAATTTGAAAGAATTTTTTTAAACTTTGCGACGGTCATGGATTTTAAAGGAACAAAAGACAAATTAACCTCTATTAGATATTCTTTCCTGCGGGCCACACGAACCAACAAGATGGCTCATGCATATTATAAAATACGACTACACTTTGAAAAGACAGGTGTGTCAGCAATTTTACCTGTCATTTTTAAAATGTTAATGTTGTTTTGGTCAATCTTCAGTCAAATTTATGGGACAGCACCGGGAAGTAAACCAAGCACGCCGAGATAATATTTTAATCGACTCGAACAGGCCAGAATACCTCTTGACAAGATCAGCAGTTATTTATGTTTCATGTTAAAAAGGACAATTTGGAATTGAAGATTGACGCTTTGCATATCTGATCAATCAGACAGATTTATACAGGTGAAATGGAAGGAAGCGGTGATTGATAATACATAATCCAATCAAATAATGCATTACAAGTAATATAAACAATTGTGACCCTTTGTTTTAAACTTACTGAATGTACACACACACATATATATATATATATACGTATATTGAAAAATACGATTTTCAAGGAGAGAACAATCGTAGAAAACAGTTGTTCACATGCTTGTTTAGCCCATTCACTTATACTTGAGAATTTTTTAAAACGTTAAATTTTTGTGCGATGAATATTCAAATAAACAAATAAACGAATATCACTAATACGTATAATTATAGACAGAGATAGTAATTTGTTACGTGTGATAATACAGGACCATTGTAATACTATTTCTACTGTTCTTGCTTATATGCTTATATAGTTTATGTTATTTGTTTTTCAGTATGAAGAGTTTATTCACACATTTTTCGTTTTCGTTAATTAGATACTCACATAAATATATCATTGGATGGTGAGCCAAAAATAGCGGACAGTGACTTCAAGAAAAGTACTTATAAAAGTCTACCACCTCTTATGAAGTCTGTTTATTGGACGAGAGCGCCATAATTACAGGCAACCCATGTTACTGTGTAAAATTATGTTGTCGAGGATTACTGGGAGTCGTCGCAATACAGCGGCAGAGAAGAAGAAGATTAAGAAGATAAAGAAAAATAACAAGACAAAAAGAAAGAAAGATAGATAGATTTGTTGGCATCCATACGTCTGTGTAAGACGATGGATATGCAGTAGCCGTTGGCGATTACTTGTTTGCTAGTCTGCGCTGCATTTCCTCTGGTGGCTAAAAAGTTCTATCCTGGAACGACAGGGCCTGCCGCAAGTGTCACAACTGTGTTATGTCGTAGATAAAACCTGGCTGGCCCACTGCTTCCTGCGTTGGGGACTGATGTGTAGCTGGTCTAGCAACAGTTCGTCATGATGTTTGCAGTCCAATTTAGAGCTTGATGCTTGCCAGTATCTCCCATTCGTGGATGTCGATGTTTAAATCTTTCATGTTACGCATGCAGACATCTTTGAATTGGAGTTTTGGGCGTCCTGCTGGTCTCTTTGCAATGGAAATTTGCCGTAAAACATGTCCGTTGGGATTTGTTCATCTTGAATCGTGTGCATGTGTTTGAGCCAGCGCAGTCGTCTCTGTTTGTAGAGAGCCAGGATGCTTGGTAGATTGGCCTGAGCAAGGTCGTCAGCGTTGGTGACCTTGTCCTTCCATGTAATACCAAGGATGCGACGCATGCAGCGAAGATGGAAGCTGTTGATTTTCTTCTTTTGCCAGCTGTAGATAGTCCATGTTTCGCTGCCATACAGCAGGGTGCGGAGGACACCGGCCTGAAAAATCAGTATCTTGTTATTGATGGTAAGTATGTTGTTATTCAATGCCCCCACTAGAACTGCTCACCTCCCCCCGCCTCCTCCCCGCAGTTGTTGCTGGAGTTGCTTCGGCGGTTGCTACACCACTGCTCCTGGGGAAAGCTATCGACGGTAATCAGAGACTGCTGTACAACGCCTTGTCCCATTACTACCTTTTCCTAGATGTTGATGGTGATGGAGAACATGGAGCATGCATGAAAGAGACAGTCCATACAATTCTGGAGCCGGTTTTCTGCGTTGGCAACTAGTGCCTCATCGTCTGACAGCAGACCTTCTCTGATCAGAATGTGCCGTATTTTTGAATCGGCTTTCATATTGGCGAGATTGTATAACTTTCCGTCAGACCTCGTGTACAGGTCGACTCCTTCTATTTCTGCCTTCGAAGGCGTAGTTAAGGAGTACTGAGAAGAAGATGCCAGAGAGTGTTGGTCCCAGAATGCAGCACTGCTTCACTTCACACTTGAAATCAGGACTGTCGGACGTGAAACCCTCAAAATGTACCGTGTTGCGCATGTTGGCATGAAATGAACGGATAAGGCTGAGGAGTTTCGGAGGGCAACCGGTCTTCCCTAGTATCGTGAAGAGGTCCGTTATGCTGATCGTATCAAATGCCTTGGTAAGGTCGACAAAGGCAATGTAGCGAGATTTCTGCTCTCTCTGAATTTCTCTTGCTGTTAGCGTAAGTAGAAGATCATGTCCACTGTTGGTCTGCCTAGTTCTGCAGCCACACTGCACCTCAGAAAGTACTCTGTCCGCGAGTTGCTAGAGTCTATTCAATATGACCCGGTAGTTGTTGCCGTCCTCTCGGTTCCTCTTTTTTCTTGTACAGCGTGATGATGCCGTCCTTTCTGGGAGCCTTTCCGGTTGCCAAGGAATCTATGGCCTGATTGAGCTCAAGCTTTGCTGGAGCCTCGTCGAGCTCCTCCACGATGGGTAAACAAAAATAGACATATAGATAGATAACCTGCCGAATCTCGACTGGAGTGGATTTTATCGCAGACGGTTTGTGGTATATGGTCAGGTGTCAGAGGCCGACAGTTGTCGTGTGTCCAACTAACATAAACATATTACAATGAATATTTGCCATATAATCATGCCGTTAACTCAATGTTATATTCTTAAATAAAATAAAGCATGTTCCTCTTCCATGTACACTTGAAATAATAAGCTGGAAGACTGTTTGGTTGGTTGGCTGGTTGTTTGGTTGGCTTTTAACGTTACTTTCGACACACTAAATGTCATACCGAGGAATTGTAGCTACGTGCCTTGCCAAGGACACACTAAGGCGGCAGAATCAGCTGCCAAAGCAAAAGAAAAGAAAAACAATACTTGTTGGATCACTGTTAATATCCAACTTTCCGTTGCAATCTGGTATCGGCTGTATCATTTTCAAATAAATGACATGACCAAACACGAAGTTATTAGCAAAACAGAATCGAATGCGGTTTAAAGTACAGTTGGAAAACAAAATTCACGTAGAAAGCAAAGCGAAGACAAAAAGCAGGAAAGTGAACCTTTGCAAACTAACAATTATTACATTCCTGAAATGTTACAGATTTTGTTGTTTAATTGTGCACGTATTGCTACAGAATAATACCTTAGGGCTTAGACATACAAGTATTGAAGACACCCTGAATGTAAACGTCGAAAACTCACTGAAGGTGGATGTTAAACATTCATAGAAGGTGGACTCAGAGTATAAAAATACAGCTAAACTCCTGTTGTTTGTAATGCTTTTTGGGGTTTATAACTTTTTCCACAATTAATACGTTTAATTTCTTGGATAAAATAATGTAATATACTGTATTTCCTACTGCATTTTATAGAATGAATATATTTACAGGTTGTTTTATATTTTTTTTTTACTTTTTTAATTTTTTCAATTTTTTTTTATACAGTTTTGATTGTGTTGGATATTGGGATAATTTCAGTTGAGATAAATGCAGTTGCATCTAGATTACTGTAATGATGCAAATCGATTTGTGTAATATATCCATTTGCGTTAGCTCTCATGACTACGTAATTCGCGCTAGCTCTCATGACCACGTAATTCGCGTTAGCTCGCATGACTACGTAATTCGCGTTAGCTCTCATGACTTCGTAATTCGCGTTAGCTCTCATGACTTCGTAATTCGCGTTAGCTCTCATGACCACGTAATTCGCGTTAGCTCTCATGACCACGTAATTCGCGTTAGCTCTCATGACCACGTAAATCGCGTTAGCTCTCATGACCACGTAATTCGCGTTAGCTCTCATGTCCACGTAATTCGCGTTAGCTCTCATGACTACGTAATTCGCGTTAGCTATACCGCGCCACTATTCAGGTGCATGGAAATTAACAGTTTTTCATTTATCTTTTTGTACGTTGTCCTCTGCTTTTGTACAACTTTTTGCAATTGTACGACATTTAATTTTTGCACTTAAATAATCGATTTTAGAACAATGTCAGAATAGTGTCAGCTCTGGACTGAAGGTCAACCAGTGCAAGGTATAATTTGGTCATTATCGATTTGATAAGGATGCTACCTATACAGTATATTTTTTTATGAGAAATAGTCGATTCTAGAACAATTAAGTCATAGCCGATTTGATTGTACCTATTGTGCACGTTGCCGGTGACACTGTTACGTTGTTATCAACTGAGTATATTGCTCTCATTAATAATCGTTTTTAGAACAATTGGGTCATTTGACTTGGTTATGGTTAGGAAAATTGCTCACTAAAAAGGAGCTGAATACTTTTTGGTAGATAAGTACTAGACACTACTTTAATTATTTTCTTGCTATTTTTCTATTTGAAAAAATCTATTGTTGATCAATCCGGTAACAACATGGTTAAAATGGTTGTGGACCAGAAAAAAAACCCCAAAAAACAAACAAAAAAAACATTATTTAAGCATTTGAGTAATTTAATATATGCTTACGAATAATCTCTACTAAGGTTTGGTAGACACCGTGGTTCTTGCCAAATATTATTTAAAAATCTATTCTAGATCATTCCCGAAACATCCATGTTGTAGTCCACAAAAGCCAGTTTTTATACTACTTTCTGGCTCGTTTGACTGGTGTCATTAATTTTGCTTACCGTTACCTAAGATTAATAAATCAGGGTTGAGACAGTACTTCATAGATTCTGCATAATAAAATGTCTTATTGGAAAGAGCGTATGATAATTTCGGGGAATTAAGAATAACCAACAATTAGTCCGACTTTATTTCACATCTCTCTCTCTCTCTCTCTCTCTCTCTCTCTCTCCGTGTCTATTTGCCCGTTATTGCGTGTGTTTTCTCTTGTGTAAACAAGAGTTTCATAATTCAAATCTTATAACTAAGATTTTATTTATGTATTTATTTATTGTTTTTTAAATCGTAAAATGAAACAAATCTTTTTGTGGTAAAGGCCTCAAAATACTTTCCTAATAATAAAGGAGATGTCTTATAATAACACAATACTTTTAACTTACTTCTGTTTCTCAAAGCTTTCGTCATTGAATAATTTTACAAAACTTGAAAAATTGGATTATCTCGGGAAAGATCCAGAAAAATAGATGTTGGTGGATAAGTAACTTGTTTGGGAAACATGTTATATTTAAATGTTGAAAGAGAGAATCCTGATATTAATAAATTAAATACCTAGAGCTAGTGTTTTTTTTTTTTTTTTTTTTTTTTTTTTTTTTTTTTTTTGGGGGTGGGGTGGAGTATGTTACCCAGACTAAATTTCTGGTATCTTGTATCTTGTATAGCAAATGTTTTGAATAGCTTTTGGAGTAACATAACTTATTTTAACGCAGGTACTTTTGCCTAAATATGAAGAAGATGAAAAGGAAAAAGGATGATGATGATGATCATATCAAATAGAACGAGATGAGAACAAAGACGAGGAAGAAGACAAGGACGATGATCACGTAGACGATGAAGACGATCTCACATTTATAGGCAAATCAGTGCATTTTGCTAAGAAAAAGTATAAAAAATCAGTTCGATAGATATTGGAAAACTATGACTATGATAGTTATCTGTTGACAATATGCGTTTGGAAATATTTGTCAGATATGTTCATGTGATTTATACCTATTTGTATATATGACGCGATCGGAGCAAATCCTAACAATAGATGTTAGCTTTACGAGTCAAACGTTTATTATTATTATTATTATTATTATTATTATTATTATTATTATTATTATTATTATTATTATCAATAGGCACAAAGGGTGCTAGCTCCTTAAGGACATTCTTATGAGTAGAATGTCTCTTCTTTCACAATCCGGAGATATGAAATAATACAAATACACAATACACATTAAAATCAAAGTATCTGCGTGTGAAAATTTTCTAAGATAAATACATTTAAACTTTTGTTAATGATAGTAAGAAGAAATTAAATGAATACATACATATATTCTATATATCAAGACATCTAGATGTTATAAATCCCATTTTAATTGGGATTGACAAAGAAAATTTACTTCTTACACAAGATGAATTATTTTTGCTATATTTATATAAAATAACCGTCACATAAAATGAATTATGCAGCGTGTTCTCCTGTAATTTTCACCGATATGTTTATATAATGCTATTACAAACACGTTAACTTGTCATCTGTTTATGATGGACCAAGGGAGCTAACTCCTTCAGGATTATCTCATGAGTCGGAATGATATAGATTCACATTTACATCCGGACATATGAATATTGTACAAATACATATTTAATTCGAGATATCTGCCTGATGATAAAAATTTGTATTTTAAAGACATTACATATTTTTAATAATATGATATTAAGAATAAATTAAATATATGCATCTTGCATATTCTGTCAGAATCATATAACAACAAGAAATCGTTAGGTTATATAATCCTTTTTTTGTATTGGGGTTGAGCAAAATATTCCTTCCTATGCTGTACGATTTTTTTCTACATTTATTTAAAACAATCATCACATATCAGGATTTACTGCAACATACTCCTCCCCCCCCCCCTTCCCTAATAAAACAACTTAATTCAAGCGAGTTACGACTGAAAATTAAAGTTTTTTCCCTATAGCTACATCTGCACACATCTCTTACAATCAACCGTTCCTATGAACCACAGTGAATGTTGGATGAAAAACAATCCATCAAGATCACCTTGCAGTTAAACTTCCAGTATCTACCCTAAGAAACTTTGAAACCGAGCATACAAAGTGCTCTTCTGTGGCTTGAGTCAGTATATTTTAAGCAATATTGAAAAAAAATTTGCAACCCCAGATAATAACGCCGATTAGAAAGTTTGTAATGCACAGTCCTTCCTGCACTCCAACACTCACCTTTGTAGCCAAACAAAATATATGGCGGGCTTTACGAGCCACTCTACATTCATGAATTATTGCGTGTTTGCTTCGAAAATAGGTTTCATCAGCTGTTATTAAAAGTCATGGTCATATGATGTGAAACACGGGATCTCACTGCGAATATACACCATTTTAGTTTTCAAAGATCGAAATGCGTAGCAGCAAGAAGAACGAATGCTTAAAGAACGGGTGCCGGATGCACACTTAATGTTGAAAAAAGGCAATAGCTTGGTTAACAAAGCAAAAAATCATACCGAGAGACAAAAGTTTCTCAGATCACTTCTATGACCCACTCTGTCACTCAATCCTCTCTATAATACACTGAACCACTTCTACTGTCAGAGCTGGGCCATTTGTGATGCACTCACCACTAATATCTCTAGTGACAAGCAAAAACTATCTGAAAATCTGAAAAGATGAAAAAAAAGCAATAGCTTGGTTAACAAAACAAAAAAATCATACCGAGAGACAAAAGTTTCTCAGATCACTGCTGTGACCCACTCTGTCACTCAATCCGATCTATAGTACTACATAAGAGTCGAAGACCCTTGACTGGCAAAGATGGAACTATAAATTCTATCGCAGTGTGAAGAGGCTAATGAAAGAAAACTACAAGCTACCTAAAACTGAATGTTTTGTTGATGAAATCCGCTGATTTGACGACATAACGGAGGAAATTGGAATTAAAAGGATTAAATGATCACGGTTGGATAGTTATTGCAGTGTAAATTGTTGCCTAATCACTCACAAAGTTAACATAAAGTCCTTCAGACTTATTTACTTGTGAGTGATTAGGTAAAAATGTACACTTTGTTAACTACCCAACTATGATCATTTAATCCTATAATATACTTTTACGCACTTTTCAAAGAGAAAGTATTTTGGATGCGATACGTCCGTCTGTGCATGCTTACTTGTGTTCGTGCTTGCGCTTATGTTTTAAACCTCCTTATTTCTAGCTTTTCATTCATGAAACATAGACTTGCAAAACGTTTAGCAACTACTATTTAATGCATGAAACATAGACTTGCAAAACGTTTAGCAACCACTATTTAATGCATGAAACATAGGCTTGCAAAACGTTTAGCAACTACTATTTAATGCATGAAACATAGACTTGCAAAACGTTTAGCAACTACTATTTAATATTTAATGCATGAAACATAGACTTGCAAAACGTTTAGCAACTACTATTTAATGCATGAAACATAGACTTGCAAAACGTTTAGCAACTACTATTTAATATTTAATGCATGAAACATAGACTTGCAAAACGTTTAGCAACCACTATTTAATGCATGAAACATAGACTTGCAAAACGTTTAGCAACTACTATTTAATATTTAATGCATGAAACATAGACTTGCAAAACGTTTAGCAACTACTATTTAATGCATGAAACATAGACTTGCAAAAATTTTAGCAACCACTATTTAATGCATGAAACATAGACTTGCAAAAATTTTAGCAACCACTATTTAATGCATGAAACATAGACTTGCAAAACGTTTAGCAACTACTATTTAATGCATGAAACACAGACTTGCAAAACGTTTAGCAACTACTATTTAATGCATGAAACATAGACTTGCAAAACGTTTAGCAACTACTATTTAATGCATGAAACATAGACTTGCAAAACGTTTAGCAACCACTATTTAATGCATGAAACATAGACTTGCAAACGTTTAGCGACCACTATTTAATGCATGAAACATAGACTTGCAAACCGTTTAGCAACCACTATTTAATGCATGAAACATAGACTTGCAAACGTTTAGCAACCACTATTTAATATTTAATACATGAAACATAGACTTGCAAAACGTTTAGCAACCACTATTTAATATTTAATACATGAAACATAGACTTGCAAAACGTTTAGCAACAACTATTTAATATTTAATACATAAAACATAGACTTGCAAAACGTTTAACAACTACTATTTAATGCATGAAACATAGACTTGCAAACGTTTAGCAACCATTATTTAATGCATGAAACATAGACTTGCAAACGTTTAGCAACCACCATTTAATGCATGAAACATAGGCTTGCAAACGTTTAGCAACCACTATTTAATGCATGAAACATAGGCTTGCAAACGTTTAGCAACCACTATTTAATGCATGAAACATAGACTTGCAAAACGTTTAGCAACCACTATTTAATGCATGAAACATAGACTTGCAAACGTTTAGCAACCACTATTTAATGCATGAAACATAGACTTGCAAAACGTTTAGCAACTACTATTTAATGCATGAAACATAGACTTGCAAACGTTTAGCAACCACTATTTAATGCATGAAACATAGACTTGCAAAACGTTTAGCAACCACTATTTAATGCATGAAACATAGACTTGCAAACGTTTAGCAACCACTATTTAATGCATGAAACATAGACTTGCAAAAATTTTAGCAACCACTATTTAATGCATGAAACATAGACTTGCAAAAATTTTGCAACCACTATTTAATGCATGAAACATAGACTTGCAAAAATTTTAGCAACCACTATTTAATGCATGAAACATAGACTTGCAAAACGTTTAGCAACTACTATTTAATGCATGAAACATAGACTTGCAAAACGTTTAGCAACTAATATTTAATGCATGAAACATAGACTTGCAAAACGTTTAGCAAGCACTATTTAATGCATGAAACATAGACTTGCAAAACGTTTAGCAACCACTATTTAATGCATGAAACATAGACTTGCAAACGTTTAGCGACCACTATTTAATGCATGAAACATAGACTTGCAAACCGTTTAGCAACCACTATTTAATGCATGAAACATAGACTTGCAAACGTTTAGCAACCACTATTTAATATTTAATACATGAAACATAGACTTGCAAAACGTTTAGCAAGCACTATTTAATATTTAATACATGAAACATAGACTTGCAAAACGTTTAGCAACATCTATTTAATATTTAATACATAAAACATAGACTTGCAAAACGTTTAACAACTACTATTTAATGCATGAAACATAGACTTGCAAACGTTTAGCAACCACTATTTAATGCATGAAACATAGACTTGCAAAACGTTTAGCAGCCATTATTTAATGCATGAAACATAGACTTGCAAAACGTTTAGCAACCACTATTTAATACATGAAACACAGACTTGGAAACGTTTAGCAACAACTATTTAATGCATGAAACATAGACTTGCAAACGTTTAGCAACCATTATTTAATGCATGAAACATAGACTTGCAAAACGTTTAGCTGCCATTATTTAATACATGAAACATAAACTTGCAAACGTTTAGCGACCACTATTTAATGCATGAAACATAGACTTGCAAAACGTTTAGCTGCCACTATTTAATACATGAAACATAGACTTGCAAAACGTTTAGCTGCCATTATTTAATACATGAAACATAGACTTGCAAAACGTTTAGCTGCCATTATTTAATACATGAAACATAGACTTGCAAAACGTTTAGCTGCCATTATTTAATACATGAAACATAGACTTGCAAAACGTTTAGCTGCCATTATTTAATACATGAAACATAGACTTGCAAAACGTTTAGCTGCCATTATTTAATACATGAAACATAGACTTGCAAAACGTTTAGCTGCCATTATTTAATGCATGAAACATAGACTTGCAAAACGTTTAACTGCCATTATTTAATACATGAAACATAGACTTGCAAAACGTTTAGCTGCCATTATTTAATACATGAAACATAGACTTGCAAACGTTTAGCAACCATTATTTAATGCATGAAACATAGACTTGCAAATCGTTTAGCTGCCATTATTTAATGCATGAAACATAGACTTGCAAAACGTTTAGCTGCCATTATTTGATGCAAAAGGGAGGGGGTCCAGAGGTATAAAATACAATAACATAGAAGAAACGCACTTAGATCTGAAGCGGATTGAAATACTAGTATATAAGACGCATTTGTCATGATGATCTTTTACTAAGTTTCGCAAAACACTGAATGCTTGTTGTTTTCCTTGTTGCTAGTTTTGTCTGTTGCACATAATTAATATTAGACATGACCTACATGTTCCATATAAAAGACAGCCACACACACCAGATTTAAGGAGTACTCTGGCACAACTCTATCCTCTCACACTGATACAGACACACACACACACACACACACACACAAGACAGAATGGTGTGGGTTTTAAGTTTTAGCTGTGAAAGTCATACAAACATACATAAAAACGTAATATTGTGGCCATGATTGAGTGGTATCTCTGTTTCTGAGAGATCTGGATGGCTCTCAAAAGGGATGTTGTTTTCAATTAAACTCGGTATTAGTGGTCACACCTCTAGCGATGGGCTCCACGGCCAGCGTATCTAATTTCCCATCGGTTTTCACTTCAAGAATCGACAGAGATGTAGAAGAAAACGTGAGGCTCGTTAGCTTTACTTTCTTAGTTCTCTTTCCTTGGGACGAGTGGCTCCTACCCTTTATCCCCCTCTTGAAAGCTCTTCAGGTGGGATGCATCATGTCTTCCACATGGCCTAGGATGTGCTGTACATACTCTAAGTGAACTAAAATCTCGCTTAGTCTTCCGCTCACATTCTGGTCCATTTTTCTTCTGCACAGGATCGACAAAGAATGGCAAGACAGGTGAACACTCTGCTCTATATGCTAGAGATGCTGCCGTGACGGAACACATTCCTCAGAGTTGATCCGCGGACGTGAAAGAAAACATCCTTTTCCCAAAAATGTAAAGATCGACATAGAGAAATGAAAGAGCAGGACGAGGAATTTTGCTTAAAAAAACAACAACCAACACCATCTTTTTCTAAATCAACATTTCTTTTACAAATAAACCTCATTCACTTTAAAATCAACAAAGAAATGAAGGAGGATTAAGGCTAGTCCCTCTCTCTTTCTGTACAACTGACAAATACACAAACTGTTAAACATGAACGTATTTGCATGGTTGACAACGTTGAGTAGTAAGACTAGACTTCTAATGATTTAGAACAGTGTTTTTGAGCTAAGAAACCTATTTTCCATAATGATAACAAACCACATTTATATTTTTGCATTGTTTCTAGAGACATTACGTGCAAAACAAGTCAGTAAATGTTCTTATGGCAATCCAAGACTGCGTTGATGAAGAAAATGAAGAGAATCCGATCTTTGTAATCTCATATTATTGAATTGAGTGGATACAAAATTTCTTCTCATAAAGTCTATGATATCATCCTCGAGAGGAGGTAATAAATAGGAATCAAAATACTCAACACTGTGGTTGAAGTAGACGGTTACCCGTTTTCAGGGGTATTATCAAATTATGCATACAAGATGACGTTCACTGTGTTCACGAGATCAAGTGTAAACTGTAGTTCCATACGGAATTGGCCTGAATTTATAAGGTGGAAATGTCCATCGTCGCTCTCTTTGTCTGGAGTGAATTCAAATCCCCACAAAGCATATCCTACTGCATATTCTTCTTACGAATGCCGTAAGTTGTGTTGGTTCCTAATTGTCATGTTTCATTTTCATTTCATTTCTCCCGTAACCTTGCTGGTTGTAGGGGCGCCACTGATGACTTTGCGACAATCTCTCTCCATTTTGCCCTGTTCTCTACTGCTCTTTGGGACTTTGCAAAGTCCATGCCTGTCCACTCTTTGATATTGTCTTCCCATCTCTTCTTCTGTCTGCCTCGTTTTCTCTTTTCTCTCACAGTGTCCTGTAGGATTGTTTTTGGCAGGCCAGTCGAGCGTGAGACGTGACCATACCATCTTAGTTTGCGTTTCTTTACAGTGGTGAGCAGATTTTCATAAGGTCCAATTGCACCTTGGATTTTAGTGCGCACCTCCGCATTAGAGACGTGGTCTAAGTATGAGATTTTCAGGATCCTTCGATAACATCTCATCACTAAGGCATGGATTCTTCTCTCTAATTCTGCTGTTGTCTGCGCAATCCTGGAAAGAACCTCCATCAGAGGCGATAGCACCTAGGTACTTGAAGCTTGTTACTGTGCCCAGCTTCTGTCCATTCACTCTTATTTCCTTTTGGATGCCACTCGGGTTGTTTGTCATTAGGTTTGTCTTTTCAGCGTTGATCTCCATCCCATATCTTAGTGATGCTTGATTGAGACGGTTCACTAAGGTTTCCATTTCTTCTTCATCTCCTGCTAAGCCATCGATATCATCAGCGAAGCGCAGGTTGATGATTGTTCTGCCTCCAACACTGCCACTGCCCTCATGGTCTTCCAAGGCGTCGGACATGATCCTTTCCAGATAGATGTTGAAGAGAGTGGGTGAGAGAAGGCACCCCTGTCTGATTCCGACTGTGGTTCTGAATCAGTCTCCTATGTTGCCATTGACGAGAACTGTACTAGTCGCCATGTCATACAGGGTTTCTATAGTGCGGATTAGTTTTGCGTTTATGTTGTATATCCGCATGGTGGCCCACAAGGCTGCATGCCATACCTTGTCGAAAGCCTTCTTGAAGTCAGTGAAGACATGATAGAGGTTCTGTTGATGCTGGAGATATTTTTCACAGAGGATTCTAAGATTGAAGTTCAGTTCTGTAGTGCTACGTCCTGCTCTGAAACCTGCCTGTTCTTCCGCAATGATGTGCTCTGCTTGGGGTTTCAGTCTATTGAGGATGATCTGTGTGAATTATCATGTGACTTCAAACAACGTCAAGTAAAATCTCAAGTAGTTTTTCTGGGCAAAGGTAGGTTCAAAAGGTCTGGTACATAACGTCTGACCGTCTCGGGTCTCTTCTATCTTGGACACGATGAAGTGTTGGAACTCGAAAGGGTTTTGATCAAGCCGGCGTTCTGCTTGTTCTTTGATAATTTATAGTCACACTGCGCCATGATTATTGGCCGCCGCTACTGTGGAAAGAGCGTGTTTGCATGTAAATGTCTCGAATCGGTATTTTAGGGTCACTTCGATTACATTATCATTATCTGCCCTACCATACGCCACAACAAGGCATACGATAGACCGTGGGTCAGCGGCCATACAGACGCAGAAGTATTTTTGGTCAACTCTGGGGGCTATAATATCGATGCTCTGCTTTGTGTGCTCGCTAAAAGTTAGCTGAAACAAACCACGCTTTTTCTACTTGACGATTGTGCTTTTCTTTCTGTCATTCGACACAAGGAAACAGGCATCAGCGTGCGTGTGGGTCATAACACAAAGCACAATGTTGTTGCCCGCAATTTCAGAGAGCAGACCTCGTGGATAGCTTTCTTCTACTGCAAAGATGAAGATTCATTTAGGGACACGCTGCGAAAAAAAGATGTCATTGAGGATTCGCGTCGAGCGGAGTCCTACGAGTTTCTTAAAAAGGAAAGTTTTGGCAAGTTCCTTCTGCGCACAAACCCACCAGTGTCCTACCAGTTTGTTTCCACCTCCCGTTGTTACGACTAAACTTGAGGGACCTCCGACTTGCTCGAGAGCGAGTCTTGAGCGACTTGCTCGAGAGCTAGCAGTGGCGCGTGCGTGATGTGGTGGCCTTATATTACACTTTGTGCATGCGTTGCCAGCCACACCATAATACTTGTGGCCTTAGGCTACGTACTGATTAGAGTCAGATAATCAGTGAACCGTATCCAAAACCTCCTAAGAGCTATGGCAGAAGCCATTAGTGACCGTGATCTTGAGGATATACTAAATGGGCTTTAAGCCAAACCAGCAGAAACGTTGGAACAGCACGGACCGCTTGGCGGAAGAAAGCAATCTAATATAGTTTTCAAAGGATGATGAGTGCGACTTAGGAATCAGCACAAGAACATTCGCGGAAGTGATGCAGGTCATTAAGGTTAAAAACCCAGGTAGAGTTGTCTCCGGTAAAAATGTTTGCTTCTATGATGAAACAACGTCGGGCTAAGAAAAACGCTGACACTCAGTCGGAAACACCGGCACGACAGGAACAGAACGGAAAGCCTGCACAAGAGCAAGATAGCACGATTCCATCTTATGCTTACTGTGCCTGCCTAGCTTTGGCTGCTGGTCTAGCGTGCGCCTTATTCCGCGTATCAACGTCGGAACGACTAGACAGCAAAATATTGCTATTGAATAGCTCAAGAAGCAGGTCACGTGGCAGATTTATCTACCCGCACCGCACAACTTGATGTTTCAATCCCTAACGAGATGCACCATGCAGATCCATTGTTTTTGCCGCTGGACAAAGTCAGGCGATACACATACAAGTACGTGAAGACGGTGGTACCTGTTGCCAGGCGTTACAAGGAGGCTAAGCCCCTGACTACAAAGGAGGTTTCTAAGGTCCCCGATGCTTTGGCACGTATCTAAAGTGGCCCAAGCTTCTGCAGATTGACCCCAGCCGGGAGTTTATGGGTTTTGTGTTGCAACTCTCGACAAGGCAAGGCGAGGCCGGCGTCCACCGTGCGCAGGGCATTGTGGAGAGGTTCAACCGTACTCTAACTGAGCAGATGTTTGGGCATCAGTACGCCCAAGAGATGCTGTTTTCAGCCGAGAGCGAAACTGCAAAGGGTAGCACTGAGTTCGTTCGGTGGCTGCCTGCCGTTGTGGCGGCCCTAAACGGTGAGGTAACGGGGGTCACAGGCAAAAATCGGAAATACCGACACGACATCAGTGACGCAGCCGCTCGGTCTGGAGGACTAACGCATGCCCTCAGACACCATAGTGTAGTACCTATATGCACCGGGAGAGCTGGAAAGAGGACAACGTCATACTACTGACCCGGTGTGATCGTTAAAGGTATACAGGTTAGAGCATCGGTTGCTAAAACAGGCTCGCCTGTTGTTTATTAATTGTTTAGTACCGGCAATGCAGGGCCTAAGCACGCGTTTGAGCGTGACGAGCTACAAGTTGTGCTCCTTGACACACAGTTACCACCGGACCAGGTCCTCTGTAGTCGTTAGAACGATAATTGTCGTTGAGGTCAAACTCGTTATCTTGCTGCGCTGCTGGGTCAAAGTGGCGCGGCTCCACTCCTGCAGTTGCACTACAAACAGGTAAATCTCACATTTCCCTTCCAGTGGCCTTTACTATTGTCCAAACGATCTACGCTAAGCTGCTGCGCGTTTCGATGCTTGTAAGACCATATCATTTCTATGTTGCAAGCTGCGCAGTGATTTTTTTGAGGCTTTTTTTTGTGATAATAGTTATGTTCAAGCACATAGTTCATCTTGAGGATGTTCTCATTCCTGCTATTTACTATTTAACCTTTTCTCATCTATTCGCATGTAAGAAGCAAGCGTCCTCTGGATCACCTTTCTAATTTCCTGATCAGAATGCTCTTTTGTTTCCACGTTCTCCTGCAAAAGCCCAGGCGGTGGGGCTACACTTTCTAGTTAAGACATCACCTTAACTCTGGATACCGCCAAATATGCTAGATTTGACCATTCATCCACAATCCGTAATGGCGTAATCTAGGGTCCAATTATAGTTTCGATATGACTTTGACCCTGCAACATCTTCAGCTGTTTTAATGGATACCCTTAAAATGTCATTTACACGAAGAATTTCAGACCTTTTTTCTTCCAGTGCAGGTATATAAACAGGAATATTTTCTTGCTTGCTATCGTTTAGTCGGTACAAAAAAGGGAACTGGAGTATCCGGAAAGTACTTTTAATGATGCTCAAATCGTAGGTCTAAACATGTGATAACTATAAGATCTGAACGATTCCATTTTTTCAAAAAGTCACCCTAGTCGAGGTTTGCGGGGAGCACCTTCTGCGTTTCCTCACGCTGTATTTTGTCAGATCTGAGACGCATTATCTTTTTTAAGGCTTTAGGATCCTCCCCCCTTGGCGCGATAATCTTTCTCCACCTCTTCGTAGTAGCTGGCGTATTCTTTCAGCCATTCATGTGGTGGATTACCTTCAATTGGGGGTAGTTGGTACTGATCTCCGCAAAATACCACCTGAACTTTTCGCACGTCAAAACACGTAAGAAATAATCTAAGCATGTTAATGAAGGGGGGGGGGGGCTGTACAGATTTCATCCCAAATAATAATTCTTCCGGGAAACAAACTGCCCCATACTCTCCTCCTTCCATTCGTTGATTGCACAGCCATTCCAACGAAAGACACTGAGATGGGTTTTGTGCTTTAACTCTGCGATCGCGCATCTCCTTTGCAAGCCTATGCGTCAGGGTAAGAACACCAACCCCACGCTATATATAGCCCGCGTGGTTTTTCCAAATCCTACATCCCTATTAAGGTAGGGTAATTGTTTTCTTCATAACAGATCGTTAGCATTAGGTGCAGTGAACTTTACACCGCTACCCTCGGCGGAGCAAGTTCAATATTCCGGTTTTGGCATGTAAACAGCGCCGCCATTCATCCTTAACCATTCGCACGTTTTTACAGGTTTCTTATGATGATCTTTATCACTGAACTCAAAAAGGGCGCAGTTAATGCAAACTAGATCTTGAATTTCAAAATAGTAGTAGACTTTTACATCTTTCAGCTTTTGCAGCTCCGCTGGAGCGATATAAATCGAGTCGGTCGTTAATCTTACTGTTTCGTTTGAAAATCTCTGCAACATGCTAATTAAGTTTATGCTTATATATTCCAACATTCATGCTCAGAGGTATGCGTACTGCTGCTGAGAGCCATCATAATATGTAACAACATGACCCATTGGTCAGAGCGTCAGCTTCTCGGCAACTGCGGACCAAATAGTTTAATTCACCCTCACCAGTCAGAAGACGATAGGTCATCCGCGTACAGTTGTTGACACTGATAGCTGTAAATTTATCAATAATAATTCTGCTCATTTCGTTATCCTCAGGTAGCCAATCATCCGTGTGTCTTCCATATGATATTATGGCCTCAGCTACACACAATGCGGGAGTACTCAAGTATCAACCATAAACTGCAGGAGCGCGATCGGGGCCCAGCTGCGATCATTTCTTGCTGGTTCCTCTACTGCTGGCTTACTAAAATGGCGGCTAAACCAGGCCAAATTGACATGCAGACAATCAGGCGAAAAGGTCGAAGACTGTACTTGTGCAAATAAATCCTGTTATGTCTCCTTCCGGCAGTTCGCCGTTAATAGAAACCCTCATCATTCTATGTTCTGGATACCCCAACCATTTAAAGAAGGGGACCCACTCTCCCATTCCAGTAAAGCTTCCGGGATAACATGCAATCATATCTAGGTTTACAACCTCACTTATTTCGTATCCTTCTGAGCTAACCCTGAGCTCTCCATCCTCAAACGCAACACACGACCGCCAAATATCATGTAACATGGATGCTGGCGTTGAATGGCAGCCATTTCTTTTTCTTGTTTCCCTAAACGCAGCTGTCGCTTAACTGAACACCTATGTAGCGAGAAATTCTGCTCCTTCTCTTGTCTCGGTATACTTATCGCAGAAATCAATAATCTGCGCATGCTTTTCTTTTGTTCGGAAGCACCTCGCATCTGCCGACACAAACTGCTGTATTAATTCAAGGATGAAAAATAAAATAATGACCCCCACTAAAATTGCAGTTAAATTTTAGTGCGCGCTAAGAGCTCAAATCGTTATTAAATGGCACAAGTTACTTTTCTACCTGCAAATTTTTTTTCTAACAGTTTCACCTCCGCATCGTTCACAAACAGTAACCCATGCTTTTACCCCTATCCCATATCCAGTACAGGTATATGTCCCCCCAACATCCCAACCTGCTCGTATTTTGGCTGCGTGAATACAGCACAATTTATTCATACAATTTTTCCCCATTTGTCTGTGGTTCCGAGATAAAATCCACCCACGATTAGCCGTTCCACAATTAGCCGTTCCGACTGGCATTTTAAAAAATTTATCTTATCAGTTATATTTTTTAAAAATAAAAATAATCTTAATCTATTCCCGTCTAATAGTGGTTCCCCACGGCGTTATTTTTCCGTGGATCTTTTAAGCCTGATATTATTTTGGGAGTGGCTATTATTTTGATATATTGTTTTTTAAAATATTTTATTTTTACCTTTTTTAGCGGCCCGTTTCGGCGGGGTCGAAAACAAACCATTGCTGGAAGTGTTGTTTCGCCAAGGCGTTTCCTCAGCTTGGATACCCTGCTACTCTAATCGTATTAAAGTAGGAAGTGCATTTCTTTACAAACAATAAAATATTTCAACACTATAAAATTCATTTCGCAATACAGAATCCAGTGCAGCAGTGTTATGTATGATGTTTATATAGTATTGTAGATATTTTAGGAAATTGTAAATGTTTCTTCAATTTAATATTTGCTTAAATCTTAATGTTTATCAGGAAAAACATGTTAAACTAGTGTCCTTGAATTAGGTTGTTTTGATCAATATGTTTTCTCAATTTGAAGGTCAAGGTTGAATTTTGTTTACAGTTAGAATTCCATTAAGATGACACATGTTCTAGAACATTCTGTCATGTGACCAATCTTTATATATACCATGTTTGGTGGACATTTTTTCAGTTTTGACATTACCATCAGTCTTGTAAAGAGCTATTACAGTTGTGAAAATTCATTACAAATTCTAAGAGAGGAATTATTTTAAATATTCATTGGATTATAACAGTGCTCATAAACTTATGGATTTTGGATTTTTAATTGATGATTTTGGAATTTAAGTGAACTTATTCAGATATTTTGGAATACTTCATTTTGACATCAGCACATCAAGATTACTAGTACATCATGACTTTGGAGACCATTAGCACATCATAACATTCAAGGACACAGCCGTGAATTCGGAACATTCTATATTTAGGACTTGTGATTAGAACAATCATTCTTATTGGATTATTAGGATTTCAAAACACATTACTGTAAGTGACTTTTTGATTTTTCATTTTAATTATCTAGTAATAAATTGCTTGTTGATTTTTTACTTGATTTGTTGGTTTCACTTTCTTTCTGTTACATTTTTCTTAGACCATAGAGTCGTAACAGAAATTTGGGGCTCGTCTTCTGGGATCTGAATTTCTTTAAAGCATATTAGAGATATTAAAGTTATTTTTGAAATTCATATTGATTTTGTCTCGGAATTTTTTTTTGTCTTTGGCAAAGATTTTAAATAGAGAAATTTTTTTTGTGTGAAACCAACAAGCATTTACAATGGCATCTAATGTTCAGAATTTCATTTCAAAACCTACCCAAGAGGGGTTAGAGTGCATGAGAAAGGATGAGTTGCTCGAGCTTGCCAGAAAATACAGTCTATCTGAGGCAAAATTATCATTGACAAAACAGGAGATAAAGATTATTTTAGTTCAGTATTTAGTAGGAAAGGGAATTTTTGAAAATAGTGCTTTAAGTTTGAAGAGAAAGCCTGTATCTGGTTCTGACAGGAAATTAAGGGAATTAGAGTTAAAGAACCAGATGGATTTAGAATTGGCAAAGCTTCAGATTCAGAGAGAGAGAGAGAAAGAAGAGAGGCAGATACAGATGGAGAGAGAGAAAGAAGAGAGGCAGATACAGATGGAGAGAGAGAAAGAAGAGAGGCAGATACAAATGCAGAAAGAAGAGAGGCAGATGGAGAGGGAGAGAGAGAAAGAGGAGAGACAGATGCAAAGAGAAGAAAGGGAAATGCAATTTAAATTAAGAGAATTAGAACTGGCAAACAGAGCACACTCCACTCCTTCAAAAGCAAGTTCAGGTTTTGATGTTACTAGGTATATTAGGTTAGTACCCCCTTTTCAGGAAAAAGAAGTAGATAAATACTTTCTTCATTTCGAGAAAATTGCTGAAAACTTGAAATGGCCCAGAGAGCATTGGACTTTGTTATTACAAAGTGTACTAATTGGCAAAGCTCGTGAAGTCTACATTTCACTGTCAGTACAACAAAGCACTGATTATGATGTGGTTAAGGAGTACATCTTGAAAGCTTATGAGTTGGTACCAGAGGCATATCGACAAAGGTTCAGGAATTGTAGAAAAGAAACTGGACAAACTCATGTCGAATTTGCAAGGGATAAAGAACAACTATTTGATAGGTGGTGCTCAGCCAAGAAAGTTGATCAAGCTTATGATAACCTCAGACAGCTCGTATTAATTGAAGAGTTCAAGAGGTGCATCCATAGTGATGTTAAAACCTATCTTGAGGAGCGGAATGTGGAAACTTTGGAAAATGCTGCTCGTATGGCTGATGATTATTCCTTGACTCACAAAATTTCATTTGGCAATAAGTCGTCCTCTCAGCAGTTTTCTGGTAAAAAACCATTTCAATCTCATTCGAGTTCTTCCAAATTTCACAACAGCACAACTGTTAGGAATCAAACATCTGATAAGACTGATCAGAAATCCTTATCTCTTCCTACGTGCAATTATTGTAAAATAAAAGGACACGTTATTTCTGATTGCTTCAAGTTGAAAAATAAGCAACAGGGAAAAGACAGAGCTTTTCCAAATGCTCTTATTTCTACGAGGTCAAGGTCACAGTCTTGTATTGAAAGCAATACATTTGTTGGGTCAAACAAACCCCAGTCTGATTCTATTTTGGAGGCTTATGAACCATTCATGTCAGAAGGTTCTATATCACTTATTGGTGATTCTGCCAAACCTATCCCAATTAAAATATTAAGGGACACTGGAGCTTCTCAGAGTCTTTCATTATCAGGTACTTTACCTTTGTCTGAGGATTCTTCTTCAAGTGAACGTGTTCTTGTTCAGGGAGTAGAGTGCGGCTTTGTAAATGTTCCTCTTCATTGTGTAAATTTGGCATCAGACTTAGTTTCTGGACCTGTGACTGTTGGGTCAGTGACTTCTTTACCCATAGAGGGTGTTCATTTATTACTAGGCAATGACCTAGCTGGAGATAAGGTTGTGGTTAATCCACTTGTAACTGACAAGCCTTGTTTGGATCAGAAAGTTGATCCTGTCGAAACTGAAATCCCTGATTTGTACCCTGCTTGTGCAGTTACTAGAGCTATGGCAAAAAGAGCTCTTGAGAGTGATGTTGATCAGGATATTATTCCTTTAGCTGACAAATGTATTGGTCATTTTTTTGATGAGGTCACTTTTTCCTCAGGTATTGATCAATCAAACGGTAATGATCACAGTGATCCTCTTTTGGCAACTCATTCTCTTTGTCCTACTCAGGGTGACAAACGACAATCCCTTGTCGTTGAACAGGAGCAAGATCCCGAGATATCTTGTTTGTTTCAGAGGGCTATTAGTGAAACTGAAGCCACACAAGTTCCAGTGTGTTACTTTGTGAAAAATGGGGTCCTTATGAGGAAATGGAGACCACCTGATGTACCCGCTGGTGACGAGTGGTCAGTGAGCTATCAAATTGTTGTTCCTAAGTCATATCGACAGGAAATTCTTAATTTAGCCCATGAAACTCCTTTGGCTGGTCATTTAGGAGTCCGTAAGACTTATCACAAGATCTTGAATCATTTTTATTGACCGAAACTCAAAAGTGATGTTTCTAAATACTGCAGATCTTGTCACACTTGTCAAATGGTACGAAAACCCAATCAGAAAATACCTAAGGCTCATCTGCAACCTATTCCTGCATTTGATGAACCATTTAGTAGAATAATAGTAGACTGTGTTGGTCCTTTACCTAAAACCAAGTCAGGCAACCAATACTTGTTGACCATCATGTGTGCATCTACAAGATTTCCAGAGGCAATTCCTCTGAGAAATATAAAAACTGAAACTATTGTGAAAGCTTTGGTGAAGTTTTTTACACTTGTTTGCCTTCCCAAATCTGTCCAGTCAGATCAAGGGTCAAATTTTATGTCTGGAATTTTCCAACAAGTTATGCATGAATTAGGCATCCAACAGTTTAAATCTTCTGCCTATCACCCTGAAAGTCAAGGTGCTTTGGAGAGATTTCATCAAACTTTGAAGAATATGATTCGATCATATTGCTTTGATACAGAAAAGGATTGGGATGAGGGTGTTCATTTGTTGTTGTTTGCTGTTAGGGAATCAGTTCAAGAGTCGTTGGGTTTTAGTCCCTTTGAACTAGTTTTTGGTCATACTGTCCGTGGACCATTGAAATTATTGAAAGAGAAACTTCTTTCAAATGAAGATTCAAAGATTAATCTTCTTGATTATGTCTCTGATTTCAAATACAAGTTGTCAAAGGCCTGTGAAGTAGCAAGAACTAATCTTCACACTACCCAGTCAAAAATGAAATTAAGGTATGACAGAAATTCACAGGAAAGGAGTTTTAAATCTGGTGACAAAGTTCTGGCTCTCTTTCCCATACCTCAGAATCCTCTTCAGGCTAAATTTTATGGTCCTTATGCCGTTGAAAAGAAAGTAAATGACTTAAATTATATCATTAACACTCCTGGGAGACAGAAACAGAAACAACTTTGTCATATAAATATGTTAAAGGAATATTTTGACAGAGATAGCCCAGCTAATTATTCTGTTAGTTTAGTTGTACCTGTCCCACACATTGAAGATATCAACGATGGAATACAATCAGACTGTAGTGACTCTGGTATAACCAATCTTCGGAATTCAGAAATATTGAACAATCTAGACCAGAAACTTTCACATCTACAACAACAGGAAAGAAATGAACTAAAACAGCTATTACATGACTATGAGCACTTGTTTCCTGATGTTCCAACACGAACAAGTAAAATTTATCATGACGTTGACATTGTAGATTCTGCGCCTGTGAAACAGCATCCTTATAGGATGAATCCTCTCAAACAGAACTATCTGAAGAAAGAAATTCAGTATTTACTGGAGAATGATTTCATAGAACCAAGTAAAAGTAACTGGAGTTCACCATGTATTCTTGTTCCCAAGCCAGATAATACATTCCGTATGTGTACTGACTATAGAAAAGTCACCAAAACTGATTCATTTCCAATCCCAAGAATGGACGATTGCATTGATAAAATTGGAAATGCGGAATATGTCACCAAGTTTGACCTTTTAAAAGGAATCTGGCAAATTCCACTGACGGAAAGGGCAAAAGAAATTACAGCATTTGTAACTCCAGATGGACTTTATTAATATAAAGTTATGCCGTTTGGAATGAAAAATTCGCCTGCAACGTTTAAACGTCTGATGAACATGATAACATTTGGTCTTGATAATTGTGACGCTTATATCGATGACGTCATTATCTACAACAACACCTGGGAAGATCATTTGGAAACCATTCGAAAATTCTTTGATCGACTCAGCAATGCGAATCTGACAATTAATTTGAGCAAAAGTGAGTTTTGCCATGCTTGTGTCACATTTTTAGGACATATTGTGGGACAAGGTCAAGTTAAACCTATAGAAGCTAAGGTCAAAGCTATCTTTGAATTTCAAGTTCCAATTTGTAAAAAGCAACTGATGCGATTTCTAGGTATGTCTGGATATTATCGGAAATTTTGTTCCAATTTTTCCAAAATTGCTGAACCTTTGACAAGTTTATTGAGTAAGAAAACCAAATTTCATTGGTCTGACAAGTGTCAGGAATCTTTTGACAAGTTAAAGGCCATGCTTAAGAATGCACCAGTTCTTTCTGCACCAAATTTTAGCCAATCATTTAAATTATATGTTGATGCAAGTGATGTAGGGGTTGGTGGAGTATTGATTCAGGAAGACAAAAGTGGTGTGGATCACCCTGTGTGTTATTTTTCTAAAAAACTAAACAAGCACCAGAAAAATTATTCCACAACTGAGAAGGAATGTTTGGCTTTGATATTGGCTTTACAGCATTTTGAAGTGTATGTTACCTCAGCTCTTTCTCCAATTATTGTGTACAGTGATCACAATCCCCTTACTTTCATCAACAAAATGAAAGATAAAAATCGGAGATTGTTGAGATGGAGTTTGATATTGCAGGAATATAACATTGACATTAAACACATCAGGGGAAAAGACAATGTGATTGCAGATGCACTCTCACGTACCTAGAAATGTAATATTGCTTGATGTAATTAAGTCCAGTATCATAAAACATGTTCTTATGTAATTTTGGTTATTATAGTATTAGATGTATATTCAAAAGAAAGCTTTATTATATAAATCTTTCTTTTTCTTTATCAGGGGAGGTGTTATGTATGATGTTTATATAGTATTGTAGATATTTTAGGAAATTGTAAATGTTTCTTCAATTTAATATTTGCTTAAATCTTAATGTTTATCAGGAAAAACATGTTAAACTAGTGTCCTTGAATTAGGTTGTTTTGATCAATATGTTTTCTCAATTTGAAGGTCAAGGTTGAATTTTGTTTACAGTTAGAATTCCATTAAGATGACACATGTTCTAGAACATTCTGTCATGTGACCAATCTTTATATATACCATGTTTGGTGGACATTTTTTTCAGTTTTGACATTACCATCAGTCTTGTAAAGAGCTATTACAGTTGTGAAAATTCATTACAAATTCTAAGAGAGGAATTATTTTAAATATTCATTGGATTATAACAGTGCTCATAAACTTTTGGATTTTGGATTTTTAATTGATGATTTTGGAATTTAAGTGAACTTATTCAGATATTTTGGAATACTTCATTTTGACATCAGCACATCAAGATTACTAGTACATCAGGACTTTGGAGACCATTAGCACATCATAACATTCAAGGACACAGCCGTGAATTCGGAACATTCTATATTTAGGACTTGTGATTAGAACAATCATTCTTATTGGATTATTAGGATTTCAAAACACATTACTGTAAGTGACTTTTTGATTTTTCATTTTAATTATCTAGTAATAAATTGCTTGTTGATTTTTTACTTGATTTGTTGGTTTCACTTTCTTTCTGTTACATTTTTCTTAGACCATAGAGTCGTAACAAGCAGCAAGGTTGCACCAATAGTAAGGAAAATAAAGCTTGCCGGTTGTCTTATTTTTCTCGGTGTATATGTGTATATACCTCGTCTCTGACATTGCCAACCGAGCCCACAATATTGAGCCCTCTCCCCCCACCCCCGATTTTGTTAAAATCCATTGTGAAGTATATATTTTGATTTTGGCTCTGTGCCTCCCCCCCCCCCCCCCGGAAAAATAGCTTCCCGACACTCCCCGCTGGAAAAATTGATGTAGACCCCTATGAGCATGGTATTACCAGACAGTTTCTCTGAGGACTTTTTATTTTCTATAAAAAATGAAGAAAGAAAGAGAAAGAGATCTCGGTCAAGATAAAAGGGTATATACTGTACACAAGTTTTTACACACACACACACACACACACACACACACACACACACACACACACACACACACACACAGTTTCAATAACTGCACAGCATAATTATTTTATAAGGACATAAAACAGTTATTCAGGTTGACAGACACATTATAACTTTGCCACCATAGTAATATAGAGTTTGATAATAAAGAGAAGATAAAAACCCAAATATATTATAATAATCTGAAACGTGGATTTTAAAATTCCATATCAAATATGGACACACACACACACAAACACATACACACACAGATATATATATATATATATATATATATATATATATATATATATATATATATATATATATATATATACCAAAGTCTTGTACAAAAGCAACCATCTATCAAACGTTTCTCAGTTATAATTGTTATAAGCAATATAGTCTTAATATATTTTTCATTAAAAATAATGTAATTATTTTCTTAAAATTATTGAAAAAATATGGTCTGGGTGGTTGTTTTGTGTGTGTGTGGGGGGGGGGGGGTAAATCTACATGCATAAACAGATTTCTTGGCTAATAAAATTAATAAACGTACAACTCCATCGCCCTAAAGCTTATTAAAAATTCCAAAAATTATATTTTCTTTTTGAAACAAAATAAAAAAAAAATGATCAGAGACATCGGTACACCTACTTTTGATCCAACGCAAAATTTCATTAAGAAAAGTTTCAGTACTTTGATAATCCCAAAAGATATAACCAATATTTTCAACATGTATCCCGCATAAATAACAGAGCTTGGTTTGAAATGATTCTTATTTTTTAAAAAAGAAAAACATTTGTAGTAATAATTTTATACAAAATGTAACTGCTTCCATCTAACTCTGGAACGTTTGGTAACTCTAGCAGATGGTATTACATAATTTTTAGATAGTGTTTCCTATATGTTTCTGCAACCTTTTCCATATTTTAGAATTAAGTATATACATGGGTTTATATATAGTTGTTATAGAATACTGTTCAATACTATATTTAATTTGTTCTTTATAAAGATTTAACTGCAGATTGTATACCTTGAAAATGTATCAAATTAATTTGTAGAGAAAACCTACTTTTGAACTACTCATTAACATTTATCCATGATATGTGCGTTAAAAACAATTATCTAGTTTATTATTGCATCTCAAAAATTTACAAAATGTCTATACCTTGTTTATGAATATCCACGAAACATAATCAAATGCCTTTTCAAAATCTATTAACCAGAGGACACATGGGGTGTGATGGCCTGTTGTTTTGTTTTGTGTTGTTTTTGTTTGTTTTTTGTTGTTTTTTTTTGTTTTTTTGCTTTTTTTTTAGTATATGAGATTACATATACAGCTGAAAGTATCATCTTGTTATCTACCTTTTATAAATCATATTTGATCAGTATGAATATTTTCAGAAAGAACAGTCTTTATCGTGTTTGCAATACAAACAGAAGTAATTTTGTAAGAAACATTTAGAAATGAAATAAATCTCCAGTTTATGAGGAAGTACTTAGATTGATCTCCTTTAGGTATACATGTTATGACCACTTATTTTTGGGAATTTGATAGCTCTCCATTTTGATATCCAAAATGAGTAGCTCTAACACAAAGAATCCCAATATATTTTTAGAAATTCTTTAAAAACACTTAACAGTGGAACCATCAGACCTCGGGCTCTGTTACTTGAAATTTGTCTTAAAACATTTATAGTTTTTGAGACGGATAGAGGACTATTTCATAAATATTTCCGATGTTTGTTTAGTTTTTTGCAGGTTTTAAAGATCAACAAATTGTTTTTGTATAAATTCGTATAGAATAATTTAGTTTCTTCCAAAATTTCTTTCTGAATTTCTGTTAATTCCATAGCTTTTTAAATGTGCTGCATCTATCTACTAATAAAATTTCTATTTTCTAAATTACAAAAGTACTTTGTTATTTTTCTCCTTCTTCTATAAATGTTATTCTGACACCAACCCACTTCTTTTTCCGATTTTCCTAATATTGTTAACTCACCTAGTTTGTTTCTTTCGTTTAATAAATTGATTACAAATAGATTTATTTTTTATATTCACTTCTTTTCTTGTAAGATGCATACACAATTGTTATTCTAGTTTCCAGCAGATTCATTTCAAACAATAATTCATCATCTATTGTAAATTTTAAATCAGACAAGGGTATATTTTCTACTGTTTCAAATTGCTCAGGGTAAATATGCTGCTGTTTTACATTTGAGATAGATTATTTTACCTTTTGAACATACTTTGAATTCCATAGAAGTAAACTGTGAAATTTCAAAAGTTTTCCAACATTTTTAATCTTATCTCTGGAATGACCTGCACTATACCCTAGCTCAGTATGATGGTTTGCCCTATATCCTGGCTCCATATAATGATATGTCCTATCTGGGCTAAATAGCAACATCTTCTATATTTGTAAATAAATTTTCGGATATAAACCAAAAAAAAAAAAAAAAAAATTCTAGCCAGTTTTACTGGATTTTGGTTTTCTTCGTGTATATCTATCTACACGTTCCGATATTATATTCACGCCATATGTCTAACACAATATCCCTTGCTCTGGGGTTATTTTTATTACGATAGCTACATGCGTCGACAGTTGGATTCATGACCAGGTTAAAACACACCCTATTATAACATATTCATTTTCTAATTCTGAAATATCATTCTTTTATTTCCAAGAAAAAATAAGGATTGTCTCTGATCCATATATGTTAATAAGTGTAAATCGGTGATTTGTAGTATCTCACATGAGCTTATTTTCTCACACTATCCTTTTTGACTCAATGAAGAATAAACTGAAAATTATTATTTAACAAAATGGCTTCTCTTCTAGAATTTGAACAATGTGAGTTAAGATAGCATTTATATCCCCTTATTACTCTTTTGTAGGTCTGTCACTTTTATATACAGAGTGTAGAAAATGTAAAACATCCCTACTCTTTTGCTTATTCCCCACCCCCACCCCCCAACACTTGGCACTTAAGTATAGCCATACAAATGGATTCAGACATTAATCATGTAATTTCTTATGCTTGTTGTAGTTTATATTATTCAAGACTAATAGAAAGGAACCAGACATATACTGAGTTACATAAAAGCGAGTCCAAAAAGATACATGATTGTGTAATGTCCTTAGTGATTTTATAAACAATTGTATGAACACTGTGATAAATAAGTCTATTTCTTTTAATGATGTGATGATATGGTTTATAAGCAGGGTTTTGATGTACAGACATAAATATGTACAACAAAGAAAGAAAATGAAGAGAAAATGGTAAACTCTGACACGAGATGAAGAGAAAATGGTAAACTCTGACACGAGATGAAAAGAAAAACAAGATTGGAAAAAAAACAACTCATAGCAAATCCTATGAGAAAAGATGAAAAAGAAAAAGTAGCGTGAGAGCTAAATCAAACAAAGAAATGAAATCAAAGGCAGCGTGACACCATTTAATGGAGGCATTGGTATACAAGCATTGGTAAAATAGTTTAACACATTTTGTTTAATTAATTCATGAAGAAGTGTCTAATATGGAAAAATAATTATTAAGACCATACATGTTAGTTCCATCAAACTACAGATTTCTGTAAACTATATCTCGAGGCCGTTGCTTTCCAATTTCTGGACGAGTTGATCAAGGTTTGTCTTAAATGCTTCCATTTGTTCTGTTGCACCTGATCACGGTCTGGGCTTCCCAACTGATTTCTCACGAATTACCGAATAGAGTTATGTGATGGGTGGGGTTGGGGTGGGGGTGGAGACACCTTATCACTCCCGGGCACTAACGAATTACAAAACTGGAGAACAGAAGCAGAGATCGTTCGCAAAAAGGTTAGTACACTGGGATTAAACCCAGCAAAACTCGATGAAAGCTTAAGGACAATGGGTATGACGCTTCTGACAGACTCCAAGAGGGTGCAATCCTCTGGAGCTAAGATTAACAGGAAAGTCTTCGAGATCTTAAACTTTTGGGAGACCATCCGATCTCACAAAAACGAAGTTTTGACATTCGAATTATTTGAAGCACGTGATATAATAATAATAATAATAATAATAATAATAATAATAATAATAATAATAATGCAGGTTTTCATTTTTTTATTCACCACATAAAGTACAAAGGCTTTCACAGTTTGGATTGATGGAGTTAACAAAGTCACAATTATATACGAACACAACAGCAAAGAACAACAACACCAATAACGACGACGAAAACAACAATAACACTATATCATTAATATTATTACTACAATAACACTAATACTAATATTAATGCTAATGATAAACGAAAGTACAATCGGGCGTCAGGATGTTCCACTAGGTAACCGACGAGGGTCAAGAGCTTCAATCAGTATACTTTGGGAGATTAACTTGCATAAATCCTCCACAGAGATGTCCCTGGCCCACTGACTGAACTGGATTCTGTTATGCATACCAATCGACTGTCCCTGTATCCAGTGTTGGATTACCCAATAGGCAGACTAAGCACGTGCTTAGGGCACCAGCAAAGCAGGGCCACCACAACAACAAAAAAAAAAAAAAAAAAAGAAAAAAAAGAGAAATTACGGTTTAGTATTGTTTTTATTTTTGAATTATATATGGGGTGGGGTACCATATCCTTTTCAGTGCTTAGGGCCTCTAAAGGTCTGAATCCGGCCCTGCCTGAATCTAATACAGCCACTTCGGCGCTTTAAAACTCAACACTGGATAGAATCTCCAAAAAAGGCATATAGAACGAGGGAGAGAGACATATATATGCATCTTAAAGTAAAAAGACATATATATCGAAATACCTACAAGCCGATCGACCGACTTACCTACCAACCCGTGTGTATTAGTATCTAAAAAGCTGACTTACAGATTGCCTTATAAATTACATTCCTATTCGACTTGCAAGTCTTAACAGAATTAAGACGCAGGAAAGTCCCTTGTTTTGCGGTTTATCATCGTATATTTGACTGGAATAGGTCAATAGGTTCATAAAGTAAGCATGACAGTTATTCTTTCAGCCGACATTTTTGATGATCATTTCGTTGTTCAACCAGGTTACTGAAAACTATTGTGCACTTATACAAAATATACGTTCGCAAAAGATGAGATAATACACATTATACTTTTACAATGACGTTCTTATTTTTCCATTCTTAATACGACCACTGTCACTTTTTCGTTTATAGTTTGACAGATCCGGCTGTGTATATATTAAATATAATTCCGTGGTAAATCGTGATATATTTGTTAAATTAGTGTGTAACGGAGAATCACTTGTTTTTGGACACAGGTGGGATGGTCTTAATGAAAAGTATTACTTCTCTGAATAAACTCGATGACGAGCGTTATGTCATTATTATTTTACACTAGAGACTTTTCACAGCTCGGTAGCGAGTTACCAAACAGATTTAAGTTTGTGTTTGAAGCGGCTATAACTTTGTATGTATTATACACATTGTCATTTTATTGTCATTTTAAAGAATAATACAATCCGAGACGATAAAATAAAATCCTAGATACAGGAATACAATTGCAAAGCACGTCGTATTTATTTAATTCGTTCATTCATAAAATATACTTTCATAGAAATATACGAACTCGCCCTCTATTATAAATGTATGAGAAACAGACGGTGAGATCAACAGTTGCTATTTGGTTGGACCGTCAAGTAAGAAACTGCTAATGCCTTGAGGAATAATCTATTTAAAATATATTATCTTCATACCCGCCCAATGCTATAATCGTAAATGTTGATGAAAAGCACCTCCCCCCCCCCCGCTCTCTCTCTGTATATATATATCTCTCTCTCTGTTATTTCTTTCACAACCGGCGTGTAGTCCTGCATACATTTTTTTTTACAAGTCATTAAGACATGAAAAGCAAATATAAGGAATATTTTTTTACAGCGCATTAATTAATATCAGGAGAAGAACATTATAAGCCATTGGCTTTCGTTCTAATCCTTTACCCTCTATATTGTACCTCTTGTAATCTCCAACTACAAATTTATTAAATAAAATATGTTTAAACTAATATCAATACACATCCGAGCTTAAAATATGTGAGTCAGATTTGAATAATTTTCGTTCGTCAAAGAAACCATCTTTATTTGCACGGCTTACATACAACAAATTTTAATGAAGCAGCTGATACAAATTTATCTATTTGCCTGCCCTATATTTATGTAATTTGTTTTGTTTATACGGTGGGAGAAATTCTACTTATAGAGCATGTTAGCAACTGTTTTCACAAACATGGCTATACACTGAAAAGAGTTCCAGGTCATGCGCATGTGTGAGATTTCATGCATAAAATTCAACCTCAAAACATTAACATCGAGATAGATTATGACAAAATTTGCTTTACATGAAAAAATTATATTTTTTAAATGAAATTACATAAACAACATGGGACTTAATGGTTTCATCATTAAATTGAAAGTAGGAAAAAGTTTTCCAAGTGATCAATTTAAAAAAATAAATAAACAGCCATGAAAGCAACAACTTTCTGAGGTAAACCACAATCGTTCCATCATGAATATGCAAAACCAAGTAAATTATGTCAACAATCTATTCCCCGTAGACAATTAAAACTCACAACACTTTCTAAGAAGATAATTGATTTATGCAAAAAAGGTGTCGAGAAGGATATTCGTTAATGGGAGCGGCCTCTTTCCAGTAAGCAGACCTACGTCAGGATCGGAAAAGATATATAAAGATGACATGTAAAGAAGGTTTTAGAGCAGAGCATAGTGTATTCATCCCACAGAAGAATCGAAACCGTCTACAACATGAATGTCGTAGCTATGCTATTAGCTACATTCGTGTGCGCATGTTCTTTAGCGTCTCCTGTTTACCTTAGACCGGAAGTGAACGATATAGTGGTACTACCCGGGATAGACGGCACTCTATATCAATTTCACCCTGAAGATCCTCTGTTGGCAAACTGGTGGGCGTTCTATCAATATCAAAGGTAAAGCATAAAAACAGAAATATAATGACGCAATTAAAAGTGTGATCGTACGTCTTGTCATAATTGTATGCCTTCATAATTTTAATTGAGTCATTAATGTATTGATCATGTTTATATAAGGCAATAGAGAAAGTTAAACCTCAAACGTATCATTATAACAACATCGATAATTATGAATGGAATTAAAATATATTTACGTATCTTTTTAAAATTTTGAAACTAGAACATAAATGAAAAGAGACTGCATGCAGATAATACTACTTACATCTTCCGAAATATCCAGGCCCTATAATCCCAAAACTGTTTTGAACACAAAACTCAAGGCAAACTCAAAAGCCAATGAAAAGGTATACATAATATGGAGAGTGTGTCTTTGTCAAGGAAATGTTGACGAGCCAAAGTTAAGAGAGCCTACAAGTTTTATCATTCGAACTTCATTAAAATTTAAGTTGGACTTCGAGTTAGAGCTTGAGTTTTGTCCTCAAAAAGTTTCAAGAATAAAGGCGTCTGATTTTTACCCAACACCAAAGATTATGTTTAGAATAGAATCTTCGATGCACAGTTAATGCAGGTAATTTAAGTCTTTTAATGATACAGGCGCTGTCCTTAATAAAAGACGAATACTAAAGTTTAAAGCCACAACCGTATGTATATATGTGGGTAGGCAGATACTTAGATACGTTGGCCGATAGGTGTACATTTTATATGCAATTTGTGCTTGGTATATGTGAGTCAATATGCAGTGAAGTGTAAATTACTACCATTTCGAAGTGGATGTACCGTTTGTCTCTGTTGCTCCGACGGAAACTTTCAAAGGACTACTTTGTATAGCATGGGCATTTCGCTTACATGCTACATTTTTTTCCCGAACCTAACTACAAAAGATCAACAAGGGTCACCTCGTATTGCAGGGGCGACCTGTGCACTGTACCTGCAATGTAAGTCAAAACCGCACAGTGATGCAACAGTATGTTTCCGCACAGTGATGTATACAGTATGTTTCCGTACAGTGATGCATACAGTATGTTTCCGTACAGTGGTCGTTGAACTGCAGCAGCTTATATACATACATTGAGGTTCCTCTGTAATTTTTTTAGGATAGGTACATATCATTTGTTGGGGTCAGTCGTATGTATCGAGAATCTCGTTCTTTCTGTAATGGGCTATGCCCAATAGATACGCGTCGAGGGTCGCCTGGAATTGTACATTTTACATTCAAAAAAGGTTTCAGCCGCTACGTTGAATCCGAAACGATAGTATTTTTTGCAGTTTGTGTGTAGATAGGGAGGAAGGTACATGATGATGTGCATTTCTGTGTACTTATATTCCTTTCTTCTCGTAGGTATCCTACTATAAATCACCGATCAAAACGACAAACAGAATGGGGAGTCCGTGCTCAACTAAATATTCCTTTTGGAGGCGGGTCTTCAAAACCTAGCTTCGACGTTGGCGGCTTTATTACGCGATCAGATAACAATTTGAATTCACGGGTAGACGCAGGAATCCGGGGAAACTTTAGGGATACTCCGAGTTGGTCACTGAGTGGACAGCTAGAGAGGACAGGCACAAACAACCATTTCATAGGGAAGGGTGAGATTGGAGGACAGCTGGGTAATACTCTGGACTGGTCATTGGGAGGCGTGTTTAGCCGCCGTGACGGAGATTGGACAGGGAGACTTGGAGGAGGGTTGAATAGTCAGGGAGGCTCAACATTCGGAGCAGGGCTCGAACGTGGTGGACTTAGTGGCCATGTTGATGTTACTAATGGTCGAGTCTCCGTGGGCACCGGATCCGTTCCAAACACAGATCCTTCTAAAGGTTATGAATCAAATTACCGGTAACACCGATATAAACATTGTTTGTGAGACAATCATTTGGTTCATGCAGTAATTGGTAGAAGATCTAATAATAAACGCTACATAATAAAGCAATAAACTGTATTTTTCAAAAGTGACAAATTTCATCAGCATAAGACAAAAATGTTTGTCTTATATTTTCAAAGTCTTAGTGATCTTTGTATCAGATTAATAGGTATCCTCAAGGCAGTAATAAAGCTTTTACAACACTTTGACCATTGCAATCTCTATAAAGCTTTTACAACACTTTGACCATTGCAATCTCTATAAAGCTTTTACAACACTTTGACCATTGCAATCTCTGTGGTCGGTTATCTTAAAATAATTCAGATATGTATAGAAGTATGGTGCATCCAAAGGTAGAGCAGGCCAATTTTTTTTATTGTTCTTTGACCAAAACAGTTATTGTAATCATTTTTTTTTTAATTGATGAATATTTCCTGTTTCAATAATAAATATTTTTTCTAAATGGGAACCAAGAGTTTCCATTTTATAATGACTTTTCTGACTTTGCTGTGTCAGATATATTTGTCACTATTGTTTGTTTTACTCGACACACATTCATATATTCTTTAAAGAAGTAACACTTTTTCAGAAAAATAACCAATAAAATCTCTTTCCCCAATGATATGTATTCTAAATGCTTCAAAATTCCATTTTCTTTACATTTTTATATTTGTTCCTTTCCTTCATAGGAGCATTAATCCAAAGTTTATGTAAACTCATTCTCTCCCTCCCTCCCTCTCTCTCTCTCTCTCTCTCTCTCTCTCTCTCTCTCTCTCTCTCTCTCTATAGCCTGCTTGTATGCACAAATACACACAACTCTCATTTCTGATCGTATATACAAATGTGCACACACTCACACACAATTTTTGTGACGTCGTGACTCAATGGTCAATGTGTCAAACCCACTAACAATTGGTTGCCGGTTCGAATTATACTTTGACCAGCCGTGGTTTGTGGGTTCGAATCCTACTCTGATCAGCCGTGGCTGGCTGCCGTGGTATGAATCTGGATAAGGCACTTTACTCCACTCCCATGGCTTCGGTCCTAAATAGTCTTTTTTGTGCTCCTAAGCACCAATCAATCAATCAATCAACCAGTCAACCAATCAATCAATCAAGTAGTTAATCTAGCTTTCTATAATGCTATTTACAGATAAGTGTCATTTTCTTATTAGAGTCGAACAGAACATAACGGATTGTTCTTCTCTGTTTTTACATAAACATCTATCATACATATATGTAGTCACTCCTCTAATAAGGATTTCAAAGTTAGAATACGCTTGTCAACGTCGTCATAATTACTTAGAAAACCTCGCCTTGGGGATTTCTTGGGGATTTCCCGAATTCGTTCGATAATACAAAATACAGTACTGAGTAAATACAGCATGTGCCATCGCATACAGAAGTTCTATATGATTTTCGAAAATGCATATACATACCAGTAGCGTAGCAAGAAATTCTGCCCCCCCCCAACTTAATTATGGAGCTTCCTCCCTCCGAAAAAAGTCGTTTGATGGGAATTTTGGGCCCCCCATTGGGCCTGCACCCCCCTCCCCCCGCAGTTGCAGGGATTGCTTGGACGGTTGCTACGCCACTTATACATACACCATTTTTTACAAGGCATCATTGTATGATAGTGTAAAGATATTACAACCGATTAGAATATTCATTCACCTTTCGTATGAGATATTACAACCAATAAGAATATTCATTCACCTTTCGTATGAGATATTACAACCGATAAGAATATTCATTCACCTTTCGTATGAGATATTACAACCGATAAGAATATTCATTCACCTTTCGTATGAGATATTACAACCGATAAGAATATTCATTCACCTTTCGTATGAGATATTACAACCGATAAGAATATTCATTCACCTTTCGTATGAGATATTACAATTTGTCTGAGACGAAAGGCCGAATTGATATAATAAGAAAGATATCTTATAATTAATATATTATTATGACTCATGAAGGATACAAAAAATTTCAACAGACGGGTAAGAAAAGATTAACTTCATTAAAGTATTTCTTTCTTAGATTATCATAAGCTGGAAAAACGTAATTGAAATAGAATTCATCCTCAACCAAATAAAAACTATTTTCCAGACATAAATCACAATACCTATAATTTCTGGAAATTCTGCTAAGCCTACCTATCTCTCCTTTCAATTTGTGCGCTGAGCACCTGAACTGAGCAAGTGACTTTCTAAATAAATGTGATAATCCACATGAAAGATATTTATCCGGTTTTAATTCAGTGTTATACATACTATAATACAAACATTTATGTAAATTCTTAACATCGCTATGCCAGTTTTTTTAAAGCTGAAACTTTCATTCTTTGAGGGAATAGTGAAACAAATTGATATTCGTCTCCAAGATCTCGATTTAACAACACATACCTAAAGCCGAAACGAAAAAACATCTTTTTTCACTTTGATAGCCAAGTTGTTATGTAGATATTGGTTGTTATGATACACTTCCAATATGTATGTTTTTGTACATAAATAATGCATATCTCATATACAAGGGTAATAAAGCCGCTTGTAGTGTAAAAAACTTGAAGAAACATGCTACTGTATATATTCATCAGTGACTCCAGTGTAAGATAATTCGTCAGCTGACAGTACTTAACGTAAAAATGAACGGAGTGACTGGTAGGTAGAGAATATCATAATATCTCTGGCGTTTCCTATAATGGGAAGTGTGTAAAATCAATTCATTACGAAAGAATCCAATAAAGACATGTAGTTACACTAAATATTACAAACATTGATATGAATTAGTATGTATCTGTGATGTTAAACAGCGTTATTTTGGATAATTGTATACAACAAGCTCATTCCTTCTCGAATAACTCGTTAACATGTATTTTGTACAGACAGTAAATTAATAAGCTACCATATGCAGTATTATCGCAATAAAAAAGTTGATATAAATTTTAAAATTCTAGTGACCAAGATCAAAGTTACAGCACATGTTCTTCTGATAAAAAGGTCATCACCATGATATTGAAAGAAATTGCAGAACAGTTGTCCTAATTTAGAGATTGAAGATAAAATTTATTTTATTCTTGTGTCAAAAATTTGACGAAGTTAAAAGATTATACATACAAATAAATGACATTATTTTACAAATTGACATAATTGCATAATAATAATAAAGACATGTAGTTACACTAAATATTACAAACATTGATATGAATTAGTATGTATCTGTGATGTTAAACAGCGTTATTTTGGATAATTGTATACAACAATAAAGTTTGACATTGTAATTGGGTTGATTGGTCTAATGTCTAAGAGGGTATGACATCAAATCGAGGCATGTGAAACTTCGGTGCATCTTACATTTCTGGAGACGTTTTCACTATGCCTACAATTTGAAATACTTCCGGAGCTGCTAGAGGCTCTAATATGAGGTTAAATTCAACCTTGTAATTGAAGTGATTCAGCAACTGGCTGATTTGACGTAAGAAACTTGTGGCTACAACCCTTCCAATTCACCGTAAAAAAAGAGTTATGAATCTTGTCCCCGGGGAGCAATCAGGTGTACCCAAACGAGCAGAGATGGCTGCCACCCCATCCCACCCCCGCAAAGATTGAAAGAACAGAGAAAGCAGATGTGCATTTGCTAACATTTATGATAAAAATCAAATGCACACGCAAAATAGTTACAGATATATCGAAATATTTATAGAGAAATAAATTACAAAATAGTTAAATATATCCGAGATATTTCTACTTAAATAAAGTACATAATATTTAAATATATATTGAAATATTTTTGTTTAAATAAAATAGAAAATATTTACATAAGTATCAGAATATTTCAACTCAATAATCAAAACGAGCACTTCAATACTTGATATACCAATGCCAAAACAAGTGAGAAAAAATGACAACCCCCTTTAATACATTTCGCAGCTAGACAAAATTGAGACGTATGAATACATAGAATTTAAACAGAATTATCACTATAAGATTTAGAGATTCATTGAAGAAAAACTAAAAATTTAAATAAGTATAGATTTTACGGCAGAAATAGCAAGGTTTTTATGAATTTTGTAATAAATTTGAACCACATCTGAAGAAGACTAATACGTGAAATATGTAAAAACGTTGGTCTTTTTGAAAGCACAGCTAGACCTAACGATCAGACTGCGGAAACGACCCATCCACTCAAAACAGCGTGTTGACTGTAGAGATCGTTTAAGACAACAAAGTCTCCAAATATATTAAATAGATATAACATGGATAATGTCATTCAAAGTTTATTTGAAAATCTACATGCCAATCTTGGACTGGAAATAAGCGAAAGAATAAGATGATGTTATGACAGAATTGAACATTTGACATTGCACATAGAAGTTTGACAGGATTGAACATTTAACATTGGACATAGATGTTTGACAGGATTGAACATTTAACATTGCACATAGATTTTCCTGAATGGGTCAAGAACAAAAAGCGTGTATTCAAATGAATAGAAAAGAACGCGGATGTTTTTATGCTGTTGAATAAAGTTTAAATATTCGAAGAAAAAAAAAATATCCCCAGATGCCACGAAAATAAAATTGGGATAGATACAAAAAATGGTTTAAACGCTGTCCTGTAAAAATCTAGGAGTTCTGGAAATTCTGAAAAAGAATTTGATATATTTGCAAATGCATATAAAATACTGGAACGGGGTTTGTGTGGGTGGCGGGCGGAGACCGCAGAGCTGTGACAGATAAAAAAAAAATGAGTGAAACTACATCAGAACGGTTAGAATAACTGAAATAGAGGGGAAAAGACACGTTAATATGTTAATCCTATTTCAGTATGGTAGCCCTAAAGATTATAAAGATGTAAGGCATCATTATGTTGGAATAAAAGATTTTTTCATTATTATTATCTGTACAGATGAACAGATGTCACATACAGAAATATTTTTGTAAAATAAAATCTTTGAATTCTTTCAATACATCAGACAAATTACTCTGGTCAACAGCCAAAATGCTCCCGCAATACATTTTGTCAAACTTTACTAATTCCGGGTCACTGAGGACTAAAATGATGCTTAAAATTGTTGATTGGCTCTAGTTTTAAAGATATGATACTTGGTCAGTATATACGACCCTTGATTTGGGAATGGCGGAGGATAAGTGAGTTATAAAGGGAAGGGATCTCAATTTAAACCAGAAATGACTAAAATACATCTTTGACTGGATCTATGAATAAAACTATGACTCGGTTTGGACAGTTCTTGCTTTTTAGGCAAAACAATGAATGATACAATCTGAAGCTGGTATTGCGTCATACATGATATGAATTGCATCATGTTATTCCTATAAGTCATGGATGATGCAATCATAACTAAGTTTACATCACTCTGCTGAAGAAATTGCCCTATATCAGCTCTACAAATCATAATCATACAGTGTCGTGCTCTCTTATTTGTCAGTGTTTGATTTTGCAAAGGGACACATTTCTGTTTAGCCAAAGTGAGCAGAGATGCCTCGTACTTGTGTGAACAATACAGATAACTTCTGCTATTTTTGTGGTGAAGTGATTTTTGCATCACAAAAGCGCAGTATAACCACTATAGTTAAGAAAGCGTATTACCTTTTTTTTTTGCTGCAAAATTGGAGATCAGGACAAGATGTGGTCCCCACACATATGCTGAACACTTGTGCAACAAATCTTCGCCAGTGGTTGAACAGGAATAGAAAATCTATGTCTTTTGCAGTGCCAAACATTTGGAGAGAGCCAACAGGTCATATCAGCAATTGTTACTTCTGCATGGTGCCTCCAGTTTGGAAAGGTTTGTCAAAGAAGAAAAAGTGGACTGTGCATTATCCAAACATTCCATCAGCCATACGCCCAGTACCCCACGGAGAAGGACTGCCGGTTCCTGATGCACCATTATCATTCTCACTTGAGTCAGACGAGGAAGAGGAAGAGGATGAAAAGTCTACTCCTGAACGATCAATGTCACATGACCCATATTTTATCCCATCCTACTCCTCTGAACCACACCTCATAACACAAGGTGAACTGAATGACTTTGTCAGGGATTTGGAACTACCCAAGAGTAAGGCAGAGCTGTTGGGCTCCAGACTACAGCAGTGGAATCTCCTGGCAGGTGATGTTAGGGTTTCCACGTTCCGTGGCCGTCAAAAGGATCTTGTCCCATTCTTCTTCATGGAAGGTGATCTTGTAGCCTGCAACAACATCGATGCTGTGATGGCAGCCCTCAACATCGTTCATGATCCAGATGAGTGGAGACTGTTCATTGATTCATCGAAGACGAGTCTTAAAGCTGTTTTGCTGCATAATGGCAGTGTTTTGCCATCAATTCCAGTTGGTCATGCAGTCCATATGAAGGAAACCTATGAAAACATGAAACAACATTTGAGGTGCATAAACTATGACCAACATCAGTGGCAGCTTTGTGGCGATTTCAAGGTTCTTGCTCTCTTGCTTGGTCTTCAGACAGGATACACAAAGTACTGCTGTTTTCTCTGCGAATGGGATAGTCATGCGAGAGATTCCCACTACATCAAGAGAGATTGGCCACTCCGACAGTCATTAGAGCCTGGGATGAGAAGTGTTCAGCATCCACCACTTGTTGAATCAAGGAAGATTTTGTTACCACCCTTGCACATCAAGCTGGGTCTGATGAAGAACTTTGTCAAGGCCATATACAAAACACAAGCAGCTTTCAAGTACCTCCGTGGAAACTGTCCAAGGTTAAGTGAAGCTAATATAAAGGAAGGTGTCTTTGTTGGTCCTCAGATTCGTGAACTTCTTCGAGATGATGCATTTCACCGTGCACTGTGTGGCAAGGAAAGGACGGCATGGAAAGTCTTCCAGTTAGTGGCAACAAATTTTCTAGGAAACAACAAGGCAGACAACTACAGGGAGTTGATGGAAAACCCCTTCAAGGCATACAAAGCTATACCACCAATTGAATATTTTTACTCACCACTTAACGATTCAAACACATCAAATGATGATTAGCTGTATGTACATGATGCCATGGAACATTTAAAGTTTAAAACACTTGGAGATCTTCGTGATTGCTACGTGATGAAAGATACATCGATGATATGTGATATTTTGATACATCGATGATATGTGATATCGATGATATGTGATATTTTGAGAATTTAGGAATGTTTGTGTGAGAAATTATAAAATAGATCCTGCTTATTATTGTAAGTTTTTTACAGATAGCAGGTGCATAATTAGAACGTTTGACAGACTACAATATGTTGTTGCTGATTGAGAGTGGAATATGAGGTGGAATTAGCAGGATACTACATACCGTCTTTAATCGCGTGTAACCCGATACCAACTGCAAACTGCATAGACCCAGATCTGCCGTCGCATAATGCGCCGGCAGATCTGGGTCTATGCAGTTTGTAAGGACTAATCAGTAGAACAAACAACATAGACCCTATCTGCCGGCGCATTATGCGACGGCAGATCAGGGTCTATGTTGTTTGTGGTATATACGCGAGTACATAGGGTAGATATACCAAGGTAAATCATGAATACCACTCGGACATAGGTGATCAGATAACAATTGCTGGTGCTTTCGAAACGAGAAGGTCAAGATCATTCATTATTTCCCCGTCAAACCAACAATCGTTATGGTTTAGAGATGTCTCAAATACTTGCCGGTAAAAATAATTGTAGCTGGACAACTGATGACCCGATTATATAGGCACACGAATACTATTATTATGCCTTCTACACACATGCAAAGCATGATTCTGGTTGAATTTTAGAAGCGAAATACATGATTATTTCAAGAACTTCACGTTAGCTCCAGAGAAATTAATTCCAGATGAAAATGCTATATCAGAGTTTAAAACGAAGTTGATAAATGGTTACAAAGGTTCAAAACCAATTGTAAACAACACTATCACGTATCTATATTGACAAACAAAGAGAAATATGTCATTCACTACAGAAACTTTAAACTTTATTACAATTGGGTTTAAAACTGAAAAATATGCACATAGTTGTTTTATTTAACCATCAAACTTGGCTTAAATCCTACAAAGAACTGAATACAAATTTGAGACAAAAAGCAGCAAATGAATTTGAGAAAGACTTCCTTAAACTAACGGATCACTCTGTGTTCGGTAAACAAATAGAGAACTTGAGGAAAATAACAACAGTAAAAATATGCACAGATTATATATTTTTTTCTTCTCAAAATTAAAAAAGATCCATAATTTGCAGAGGACAATTATTGACGATGACTTAGTGTTAGTCAGTCTTAAAGACAAGAAAATCAAATTAAGCAAACCAATTTACGGTGGATTTACGGTATTAGAGTTATCTAAATGACTAATCCAAGAATTTTACTTGAAAAAGTACAAATAAAAAATCCGGTGATAGAATGAAACTATTGATGACTGATACAGATTCATGGTGTATCTATGTTGAGACAGAAAATATAAACATTGAAGAGTCACTGAAGGTGGATGTTAAAAATTCATCGAATGTGGACACAGAGTACAAAAATACAGCTATACTAATGCTTTTTTAAAAAAAATGCTTTTTGTGTTTATAAACTTTTCCACGATTTCTTGAAAAAAAGAATGCAATGCGCTGTAATTCTTTCTGCATTTTGTAGATGAATGCATTTAATTCTTTTACAGTTTTGATTGTGTTGGATGTTGCAGTAATTTCAGCTGAGATAAATGCAGTGGCATCCAAATTACTGTAATGGTGTGTATCGCTTTGTATAATTTTTCCGTTTGCGTTAGCTATCATTACTGTGTAATTCGCGTTCCACTATTTAAGTGCATGCAGATGAATACTTTTTAAATTTATCTTTATGATCTCTTTTCTCAGCTTTTGACTGCGAAATTAGTATCAGCTATAGCTCTCCACTATTTAAGTGCCTTCAAATTAACATTTTTTTTTCATTTATCTTTTTGTACGCTTTTGTCTGCTTTTGTACTACTTTTGTACTCCGTAAGACATTCATTTTTGCACGTAAGTATTCAATTTTAATACAATGTCAGAAACGTATCAGCTGCGGACACAAGGTCAGCCAGTGCAAAGCAATTTTGTCATGACAGAATTGGTAAGGATCCTACCCATAAAGTATATAAAGTGTATTTTTATTACAAAGTAATCGATTCTATAACAATTAAGTCATAGGAGATTTGATTGTACCTATTGTTCACGTTCTCCATGTCACTGTTACATTGTTATCCACTGGGTGTATTTTTCTCATTAATAATTGGTTGTAGATCAATTAGGTCATTTTATTTAATTATGGTTAAGCAAATGCTCACTTCACTAATAAAAACAGGAGCGGAATACTTTTAGGCAAATAAGTGCTAGACACTGCTAGAAGTATTTTCTTCCTATCTGTTCTAATTCTGTTTTAAAAAATAATCTATTCTAGATCAATCCGGTAACAGCCTGGTTAAAACGGTTGTTGACAAAAAAGAAAAGAAAAAAAAAAAAAGAAAAACAAAATCATTTAAACATTTGAGCAATTTCGCATATGTTTAAAAATAATCTCTACTAAGGTTTGGTAGACACCATGGTTATTGCACATCATTATTAAAAAACTGATTCCAGATCAATCCGGTAACAACCGACTGTAGTCCACAAAAGGCAATTTTTATATTACTTTCGGGATCATTTCATTGATGTGCTTAATTTTGCTTTCCACTAACTTAAATTAATAAATCTGGGTAGTGGCTGTACTTCATAGAATCTGCACCAAAAATGTCTTTTGGAAAAGAGCGTATGATAATTTCGCGGAATTAAGAATAACCAACAATTATTACGACTAGATTTCACATGTCAGACGCTGCACTAACAAGTTTAGGAATATAAAAAATGTCTCAGACACGTTTACTTCTAATTTACAGAGCAACAAGTCATATTTCTGGACAAGACAATAATGACCTACTTTATACAACTGACATTTTATTGATGTATTTATTTATTGGTAATTGAATCGTAAAATGAAACAAATCTGTATGTGGTAAAGGGGCGAAATAATTTCCTACTGAAAAAGGATATATCTTATCATGACACAATAATTTTCTTTTAATTTACTTTTTTATTCCTCGCTTTTGCCTCTGACTAATCTTACAAAACTTAAAGGTATGATCATCTCGGGAAAGATCCAGAAAAAAATAGATGTTGGTGGAGAAGTAACTAGCTTGAGAAACATGCTGTATTTAAATGTTGAATGAGAGAAGTTTGATATTAATAAATTAAATACCTACCTTGCCTTATATAACATGTTGGTAAAACAGCTCGTCCAGAGCTAGTATTTTCGATGTTATCCAGACAAAAATTTCTTGCATCTTGTATAGCAAATGTTTTGAATAGCTTTTGGAGTAACTTAACTTGTTTTAAAGTAGGTACTTTATTTAAAACAATAAATAAAAAGATGAAATGGAAAGAGGAGGAGATGATGATGATGATGATGGTGATGATGATGATGATGATAATGACGATGACAGCGAATTGGAGGACGACGCTGAAAACAATGACAAGGACGATAATGACGATGAAAACATCGAAGAGTCCAATAGATTTTGGAAATCTATGACCTTGATAGCTATCTGTTGACAATATGCGTTTGGAAATACATGTAAATTGTTATCACGTGATTTACACCGATTTGTATTTATGCTGATATCGAAAGTAAATCACGTGTTAGGTTTGGAGTCATATGGTTATAAGTATAGTGCACAAAGGGAACTAACTCCTTCGATTTCGTTACATTCACAATCCTGATATATGAAATAATACAAATAAGCATTAAAATCAAAGTATTTGCTTGTGAAAAATTAATTAACGTAAATACATTTAATATGTTGAATATAGTAAGAAGAAATTTAATTAATATCCAAATTGCATATTTAAATATCTGAGGAATCATGTAGCACAAGAATCCTGAGGGTATACATCCCATTTGCATTGGGATTGCTAAAAAATATTCCCTTCCTACAAAATATAAATTACTTTTGCTCCATTTCTATAAAACGACCTAACATGATTTATTGCAATATGTTTTCATGCGATTTACTGCGATTTGTATATAGGATGATATTAAAAATTGGTTTCACGAACACGTTAAGTGTGCGAGTCATCCGTTTATGGTGGTCAAGGGAGTTAACTCCTTTAGCATTATCTCGTGAGACGGAATGATATCGACATATGAAAAAAATACAAATACATATTGAAATTGAATTATCTGCCTGATAATATGTTATATTTTAAAGACATTCAATATTTTGAATCATATAATATTAAGAATAACTTAAATTTATATTGCTTGCATATTCTGTAGGAATCATATAACAACAAGGGATAATTAGATTATAAATACATTTTTTTAAATTTAAATTTGGGATTGAGCAAAAAACTCCTTCCTACACTGTAGGAATTTTTTTTTTCTCTACAGTTATATAAAACAACCGTCACACATCAGGATTTACTGCAACATTCTTCCCAACACCCCCAGTATTCCATAATAGCGCAACTGAATTGAAACGAGTTGACTTAGAATAAAATTGGAGTTATTTCCCTTTAACTATCTGCACAAATTTCCTACACTCGGCTTATGAACTTCTTACTACCGGTACTGTTACGACAATGGGGAATATAGCATTGCTCTTGGTGATCTCCAACACAGTAAAACAAGACAATGACTAGAGAAAATACGTATCCATTTAGTGAATGTTGCATGAAAAACAATCCACCAAGATCACCTTACCTATGTGCAGTTAAACTTCCCACAAATATACAGTGTCTACTCTAAGAGACTTTGAAACCATGCATAACGGAATCTTGAGACTACACAAAATTACTCACAATATACCACTCTTTTGTGACTCGAGTCCGTATATTTTAAGCACTATTGAATAAATCCCTGAAATTAGGCTGCAATTCCAAGATGTGCTCACGAGCACACACACACACACACGCGCGCGCGCGCAGTTGGTCGAGTACGTTGACGAACAAAAAAAAAAAAAAAAAAAAAGAAAACGTAAAGTCTTGACTGCGAAGACAGAAGAAATAGCAGATGGAATGACAAACGGACGAAGTGAATCACATTTACCGGCCATTTAACAAAATCTAAATCGTAAGCACACATGAGTATTTGCCCTTTCTCTACAATATTTATTAAGGAGAGTTTTGTACAAACATTTCGACGATGTTTTAATTCTTAAGGTTTTACTCTTATCCCATTACACCTAAACACATTGCTCCTGCCTCTAACTATAAATTACACATTATTGTCCCAACCGCAGTGTATTTCTTTCTTCTTTTCCTGTTACTTTTGTAATAATGAGCTAAATTCATCTCATTTCCAGAGATCAGCAGCAGGCACAAAAGAATGAACAGTTAATATAATCTTACGCGTTTTTAAAAAAGAAACAAAGTTTATATAATGTAATACCTCCATATTTCTTTCTTTTCTTTCTTGAAATGTAGACTTGCAAAACGTTTAGCAACCATTATTGAATGAAAAAGGGAGGGGGCCCAGAGGTATAAAACACAATCACCTAGAAGAAAGGCACTAAGCTCTGAAGAGGATTTAAATATGAGACGCATTTGTCATGATGATCTTTTACTAAGTTTCGCAAAACACCGAATGCTTGTTGTTTTCCTTGTAGCTAGTTTTCTCTGTTGCTCATATTTAATATTAGACATAACCTACATGTTCCATATCAAAGATAGCCACACACACCTGATATGTATATATATAATATATATATATATATATATATATATATATATATATATATATATATATATATATATATATATATATATATATATGAGGATGAGTCCAAGGCCCAGTGGGTTGGGGCGCTGGTCAATGAAAGCTAGCTAGGCAATAGTTGCCGTAATCGCAGCATCATGAGTTCGATTCCTGCTTGGAACGAATTATAACTTTCTAGCCTGTTAGATTATATATATACATATATATATATATATATATATATATATATATATATAGAGAGAGAGAGAGAGAGAGAGAGAGAGAGAGAGAGAGAGTGAGTGAGAGAGAGAGAGAGAAAATAGTCAATAATATTAACAGAATATGGTAAACTTGTAGTCTACTCGTGTATTAAGGTGATCTATCATGCATTTCGATTTATTACCTCCAGGACAGGCGCAGAATAACCTTCAGCCTTGCCCCCCCCCCCATTAACTTTCGAAAATGAATGTTGTGCATTATTCTTTCCTTCTGTTTTTCCATTTCTATTTAGACGCTTATTATCTTCTATTTTACGCTATTTCTCTTTTTTTTTTTTTATTCATTCAGTTTTTTTCCGCCCCCCCCCCTCCCCCTAACAAAAACAAAACGATTTTGCTGTCATTTTTGCCTAGCGGTCAAACCGGCCCTGATTACGTCCAAGTTACCAAAATATTAACATCATGGGATCAGTGCTTGGTGGTACTTTGCGTTTAATATCTTTGCGAGTAATGTTTGACATGCATATTTGGTGAGAACAAAGAAATGCTTTAAATTTCAGCAATTTTTTTTCTGTCTGTGTAAAATAGCGTGAAACCAACAAAGAAAGAGCAGAGTGTGACTAATCCTTGTGCTATCGAAAAGAGTTATCTGCCTTGATGGGAATCGAGAGGTTCGGTTTTCAGATTGTTACTCGAAAATCATCTTGCCTTGCACCTGCAATTAGGTCTCGAGTGATGTCATAAATAACAAAAGTGGTATTGTTATGCTGCATCCTCTCATAGAGTGGGTACAAAAACATGGTCAGGTGAAGAATATTAAGTTACGAAATAATGCAGGTTTCACTTTGAAATGACGAATATCTTTTGTCAGGGAAATGGTGAATTTACACGTCAACAAATCACAGTTCGTACTTTCAATCATTATGGACCAACACTCACACCCAATGACAGTTTAATGATATTTCTTCATAGTGATTAATAATTTGCCTCCTAAACTTTAGACATGGGTCGATTTTAAACTTGGGTACAGGCGTCCTACCAGTTCTCGTCAGCAACCAGTTCTCGTCATGATTCTCTAAAAATATATAAATTTAGAAAATTTGAATTAATTCTGTATAGTCTTAGAATTTTAGCAGCAATAAAGACTGACTTGTAAACAGGTTTATTCAAAGAGAATTTAATGACAATGAATTCTTCTTGTAGATATTGCTTTGGAGAGAGAAACACGTGATGAACACGCAATAAGAACTCAGTAAGAGGAAATAATCAATGAGCAATATTTTAATACATGTAGTTTTCGTTGAAGGCTAAAGAAATTAAATTAAGAATTAAATGACCTGTAAATTATGTGCTGCCGTTGAATTTTATCCCACGGATAACATCAACTTAACTTTATTTTGAGATCAACCTGTTTGGGAAAATTTGGACTTAACTGATACAAGTTGCAATGTCATTTCTAGGTCAATGGTGCATCTTAAAATGATTATTACAAACCACGATAATAGGTAAAAGAAATGTAAAAGGAAATGCACTTACTCAAATAAAACAAATCAATGAGATAAATAAACTACAGCACCATAAACTGTAAAGGTGCTGTAGTTTATTTAGATTACGAAAACGGGTTCAATTGGGTGATTTTTAGAAATGGTCGAAATTTCGAGCTATGTTTAATAGAATGATTTAGGTGGTAGATTTTACACAGAGAAGTAAATTCATTTTATTATTTAAGTTTTTAAATTATACTTAAAACTGATCTTGAAAAGTGAAATAATGTTTGAATTATATATATTGACAAGAGCTTGTAGGATAACATTATAACTTTGTGTACTTCATGATAAATGCTATATATTGTCAGCTAGTGCTGAACTGCACATTCGTTATCACATAGTTGATTGTTAAATGAATATCAGTATGTTGTTCCAGCTGAGAAAATTTGTAGTTGGATGTGGACTTAGACCAAAGCCTGACATTCCTTTGATTTGGTTTGATGTTTTTGGACACAGCAACACATGATGGTTACATCATGCTGAGACAAGTAAAGTGCCTTGCCCAAGGATGCACCACTGTGGCTGATCCGGGTGGATCTAATGGTGGGAATTAAACCACTGAACCACTGCAGCTCTTCCTTTAAGGGGTTCTCTACCAACTGAGCTAAACCACATGTATCTCATCTTTCGATTTGAATACAACACAAATCAGTAATAGAAAGAAGGACTAATGGACTAAAATAGAGACTATTAGCCCATTTGTCCTTCGCTGTTATCACTTTTTTTTTATTGTATACCGGTCAAATGTTTCAGTAGCACGTGAACTCTGCAGCTTCACAGTGTAATATATAGAGAAACTTGTCTCAGTGGATACTTCTACACTGAGGACACCTGCTTACAATGGGCAACATTTATAAAACCCATTCAGCATCTATGTGAAGGACATTTGTCCACAAAGGAAAGAATGTTGGGGTCCATTAAGGGTTATTTATAGACAGGTATTGTTGTGTGTTATATTGTTCTCTTAGTGCAAGGTAAAAAGCTTATAGAGTTGTAGGTAATGTCAAACACATGCACTTTGTAATTTAAAAAATGCCCATATGCAATAATGTTTCCTTATTTAAAAAAATTTTAAGTTAAGTACGCTTATAGGTAACTTGTAGATACAAGAATTATCATAATTTGCAAATATAATTATTCACTAGTAAAGGACAATCCAAAGAAGATTAGAATTATCCGATCAGTGCATTTGGAAGAATGATAATAAATGAAAATGTCAGAGAACAATGCTGAAGACACTAAGGATATTTTGCCTGATCTCACAGACAAGTTCCTGAAAAATATTACCATGCTATATATGCTAAAGAGGATGAAGTTACTTGTATAGATGATGAAGTTCCTCAGTGTAAGTATACTCCCAGAGATATGTTGTTGGAAAATGATTGACAAAAGAAAGAAACAAGTATTGCTTGACATCCATCTTTTCATGACTTGCAGCAAACATACAGTTCTTTGTTTTGGCACTTGGGCGCAAGTCAGGTTTTTACTATGTTTCATTCGAAGGTGCTTTTTAGATTTAAATATAAAACTTTATTTATTTTACAGTAATTGTAGAATACGTTTTAACAACTCATGTCATCTCATTGGTGTAGGTTATGGAATTAGATGGTTCTAATTTTGGAAGAAACTGTAAAACCAGGAGACAAATCACTGAATTAGGATGATCATCCATAATTCCTGGCATTAGGAACCTCTGATGATCAAATCTGGAATCACTGAGGTGCATAACCACTAAGATTTCCCTGGCCTTGTGCAGCCATTGACAGAGTCTTCTTGATGCATTTATCATGTAAACAATGGTGTAACTACTAGCACTTCTCCCTTGTCATTAAGGAATTTATTTTCTTTTACTGAAAGCAATTTAAATAGACGTACATGAAATAGACGTGTCAGCCGTGCATGTCCTTTTCTAGTCACATCAAAATGTTAATTTTGAAGAAAAAAATTGGTTATTGTTTCACTTAAAAGATAAAGGTAAAGTAGCTGTTTTATAGAAAAAATCTTTTGTATGGCAAAAACGTCACCAGACAGAGGATAGCTTGAATGAACAATTTCAGATCCAGAATGAACCGAAGATATAAGGTGACTTTTGGCATGGAGTAAATATCAATACCACATTGTGAATTCATACTTCATTTTTTGAAAGCAGCCTAAGGAAACGTTGTGCTGGCAACTTTACAATTCTTGACACCCATGAAAGTACTTAGGGCTCCACATCATGAAGCAGGTAATTAGGGCTCCATATCACAATGCAAATAATTAGGGCACCACGTCATGATGCAGGTAATTAGGGCTCCATATCATGATGCAGGTAATTAGGGCTCCACATCAAGAAGCAGGATATTATGGCTCCACATCATGATGTAAGAACCCCATATTAATCACCTTTTCTGTCTGTCTGTTTTGTTTGTATGTTCACACCTCTTGCTACCATCATAGCTCTGCAACCATTGCACATATTTGGAAGCCATTTGGTAGGTATGCCATTTAAAGGTTACATCTTTTCAGGTTCAATTATAACAGAAGTATTGCCTTTTTCAGTCAATTTTAATCTTCACTACAGCACATTCTATTATCCAGCATAGTGCAGGAACCATTCAACTTATTCTGATGTAATTTGGTGTGTACATTGTCTCTTAGACCTAGATGTGCCTTTAATGGGTTTTGTCTTGTCAGCTCCAATTGGGGTAGAGTTATGGCCCTTGACAATTGACTTTATATCATATCACAGGATGTTGCTTGTAACCAGAATAGCTCAAGAACCATTTAACATATTTTCATGCAATTTGGTATGAACATTATTTCATAGACTTGCACATGCCTTTATGGGTTTCATTCCCGTCATCTCCATTTAGGACACAGCTAAGGCCCTTGTAAAGCAAATTTTTATCTTTACATGGAAACTTGGAATGTTGCTTGTATAGCTTAAGAACCACTTGACTTATTAGAATGGAATTTGGTAAGAACATTGTCTCTTGGAGATAGATGTGCTTTTTTATTGGTTTTGTCTCCTTTACATTATTTTGGACGAACTTATGGCCCTTGTTGATCAACTTCATATCTTTACATGAGATGTTGCTTGTGATCAGTATAGGTTATGCTCCACTGTTTTCAAAACATTTTGCTTCCTCTCACTTATGTCATCTGCATGATGTTCAATCTTCGCAGTGAAAACTTCCCAGTACTGGAGCCTTTTCTATCTCAAATGAACCAAAAGAGAATTCTCTACCAGTCCGACTTATGGTTTTATTGTATTTTCAAGTTAGAAATATTCTGCTTCCATTCAAATCCAGATTGGGAACATGCAAAAAAGCTTTTGAAATTTAAAAAAAAAAATTTGCCCTGTCCCTGTTCTGACAAACAAACTGTCCTTCAGCTATACTAATATGATTTAATTACCTGAATTTGCCTTTCTCTATACAAAATTTGAAGAAATCCTCACTGGCTAAACTTTGTTAATTTCATCTGAAAATTTTACTCGATACATATTTTTGCCTTATAAAACTGTGCATTCACTCTGAGTGCATAGTTTCACAGTCCTGTGGTAGTCATTCTGAGCTATGTATCCACATCATCTGGTACATATTGAACGCTTGAACAAAACTGATTCACACCAACATTAGCATGCCAGGATTCTACTTTAAATGACACATGATCCTGTTGCGAACAATGTTGGGATTCACTTTTTTTTAGTAACATTCACCCCTGTGCAAAATATGAAACTGTGGAGTGGAACCATAGCTCAAGAATAACTGAACACATTCTGATACAATTTGATATGAACATTGTTTTATAGACCTTGGAGTGACTTTTATGGATTTTGCCTCATCTACTCGATTTTGGGCAGAGTTAAGGTCTATGTTGATCAACTTCATATCTTTACATGCAGTGTTGCTTGTGTTGATGGGTCCTTGAATGCTTTTGATTTCAATCATTCCACATTATCATTTAGAGGAATTGTGGACCCTGAATGCCCATCTTCTCCTAACTCCAGTTTCCCAACACATATGCCTGTTTAAGCCCCACTGAACCACTCCTACTGTCAGAGCTGGGCCATTTGTGATGCACTCACCACTAATATCTCTAGTGACAAGCAAAGACTATCTGAAAATCTGAAAAGATGAAAAAAAAGCAATAGCTTGGTTAACAAAACAAAAAAATCATACCGAGAGACAAAAGTTTCTCAGATCACTGCTGTGACCCACTCTGTCACTCAATCCGATCTATAGTACTACATAAGAGTCGAAGATCCTTGACTGGCAAATATGGAACTATATATTCTATCGCAGTGTGAAGAGGCTAATGAAAGAAAACTACAAACTACCTGAAACTGAATGTTTTGTTGATGAAATCCGCTGATTTGACGACAAAACGGAGGAAAATTGGAATTATAAGGATTAAATGATCACGGTTGGATATTTATTGAAGTGTAAATTGTTGCCTAATCACTCACAAAGTTAACATAAAGTCCTTCGGACTTTATTTACTTGTGAGTGATTAGGTAAAAATGTACGCTTGATAACTACCCAACTATGATCATTTAATCCAATAAAATAATTGTACGCGCTTTTAAAAGAGAAAACATTTTGGATGCGATACGTCCGTCTGTGCATGCTTACTTGTGTTCGTGCTTGAGCTTATATTTTAAACCTCCTTATTTCTAGCTTTTCATTCATGAAACATAGACTTGCAAAACGTTTAGCAACTACTATTTAATGCATGAAACATAGACTTGCAAAACGTTTAGCAACCACTATTTAATGCATGAAACATAGACTTGCAAAACGTTTAGCAACTACTATTTAATGCATGAAACATAGACTTGCAAAACGTTTAGCAACCACTATTCAATGCATGAAACATAGACTTGCAAAACGTTTAGCAACCACTATTTAATGCATGAAACATAGACTTGCAAAACGTTTAGCAACCACTATTTAATGCATGAAACATAGACTTGCAAAACGTTTAGCAACTACTATTTAATGCATGAAACATAGACTTGCAAAACGTTTAGCAATCACTATTTAATGCATGAAACATAGACTTGCAAAACGTTTAGCAATCACTATTTAATGCATGAAACATAGACTTGCAAAACGTTTAGCAATCACTATTTAATGCATGAAACATAGACTTGCAAACGTTTAGCAACCACTATTTAATGCATGAAACATAGACTTGCAAAACGTTTAGCAACCACTATTTAATGCATGAAACATAGACTTGCAAAACGTTTAGCAACCACTATTTAATGCATGAAACATAGACTTGCAAAACGTTTAGCAACCACTATTTAATGCATGAAACACAGACTTGCAAAACGTTTAGCAACCACTATTTAATGCATGAAACATAGACTTGCAAAACGTTTAGCAGCCACTATTTAATGCATGAAACATAGACTTGCAAAACGTTTAGCAACCACTATTTAATGCATGAAACATAGACTTGCAAAACGTTTAGCAACCACTATTTAATGCATGAAAACATATGAACTGCAAAACGTTTAGCAACCACTATTTAATGCATGAAACATAGACTTGCAAACACGTTTAGCAATACTATTTAATGCATGAAACATAGACATGCAAACACGTTTAGCAACCACTATTTAATGCAATGAAACAATAAACTTGCAAAACGTTTAGCACACCACTATTTAATGCATGAAACACTAGACTTGCCAAAACGTTTAGCAACCCACTATTTAATGCATGAAACACTAGTACTTGCCAAAACGTTTAGCAATCACTATTTAATGCATGAAACATAGACTTGACAAAACGTTTAGCAACTACTATTTAATGCATGAAACATTAGACTTGCAAAACGTTTAGGCAACTCACTATTTAATGCATGAAACATTAGACTTGCAAAACGTTTAGCAACAACTATTTAATGCATGAAACATAGACTTGCAAAACGTTTAGCAATCACTATTTAATGCATGAAACATAGACTTGCAAAACGTTTAGCAATCACTATTTAATGCATGAAACATAGACTTGCAAACGTTTAGCAACCACTATTTAATGCATGAAACATAGACTTGCAAAACGTTTAGCAACTACTATTTAATGCATGAAACATAGACTTGCAAAACGTTTAGCAACTACTATTTAATGCATGAAACATAGACTTGCAAAACGTTTAGCAACCACTATTTAATGCATGAAACACAGACTTGCAAAACGTTTAGCAACTACTATTTAATGCATGAAACATAGACTTGCAAAACGTTTAGCAACCACTATTTAATGCATGAAACATAGACTTGCAAAACGTTTAGCAACCACTATTTAATGCATGAAACATAGACTTGCAAAACGTTTAGCAACCACTATTTAATGCATGAAACATAGATAGACTTGCAAAACGTTTAGCAATCACTATTTAATGCATGAAACATAGACTTGCAAAACGTTTAGCAACTACTATTTAATGCATGAAACATAGACTTGCAAAACGTTTAGCAATCACTATTTAATGCATGAAACATAGACTTGCAAAACGTTTAGCAATCACTATTTAATGCATGAAACATAGACTTGCAAACGTTTAGCAACCACTATTTAATGCATGAAACATAGACTTGCAAAACGTTTAGCAACCACTATTTAATGCATGAAACATAGACTTGCAAAACGTTTAGCAATCACTATTTAATGCATGAAACATAGACTTGCAAAACGTTTAGCAACCACTATTTAATGCATGAAACATAGACTTGCAAAACGTTTAGCAACCACTATTTAATGCATGAAACATAGACTTGCAAAACGTTTAGCAACCACTATTTAATGCATGAAACATAGACTTGCAAAACGTTTAGCAATCACTATTTAATGCATGAAACATAGACTTGCAAAACGTTTAGCAACTACTATTTAATGCATGAAACATAGACTTGCAAAACGTTTAGCAACCACTATTTAATGCATGAAACATAGACTTGCAAAACGTTTAGCAATCACTATTTAATGCATGAAACATAGACTTGCAAAACGTTTAGCAACTACTATTTAATGCATGAAACATAGACTTGCAAAACGTTTAGCAATCACTATTTAATGCATGAAACATAGACTTGCAAAACGTTTAGCAATCACTATTTAATGCATGAAACATAGACTTGCAAAACGTTTAGCAACTACTATTTAATGCATGAAACATAGACTTGCAAAACGTTTAGCAACCACTATTTATTGCATGAAACATAGACTTACAAAACGTTTAGCAACCACTATTTAATGCATGAAACATAGACTTGCAAAACGTTTAGCAACCACTATTTAATGCATGAAACATAGACTTGCAAAACGTTTAGCAACCACTATTTAATGCATGAAACATAGACTTGCAAAACGTTTAGCAACCACTATTTAATGCATGAAACATAGACTTGCAAAACGTTTAGCAATCACTATTTAATGCATGAAACATAGACTTGCAAAACGTTTAGCAACTACTATTTAATGCATGAAACATAGACTTGCAAAACGTTTAGCAACCACTATTTAATGCATGAGACATAGACTTGCAAAACGTTTAGCAATCACTATTTAATGCATGAAACATAGACTTGCAAAACGTTTAGCAACCACTATTTAATGCATGAAACATAGACTTGCAAAACGTTTAGCAACTACTATTTAATGCATGAAACATAGACTTGCAAAACGTTTAGCAACTACTATTTAATGCATGAAACATAGACTTGCAAAACGTTTAGCAATCACTATTTAATGCATGAAACATAGACTTGCAAAACGTTTAGCAACTACTATTTAATGCATGAAACATAGACTCGCAAAACGTTTAGCAACTACTATTTAATGCATGAAACATAGACTTGCAAAACGTTTAGCAATCACTGTTTAATGCATGAAACATAGACTTGCAAAACGTTTAGCAATCACTATTTAATGCATGAAACATAGACTTGCAAAACGTTTAGCAACTACTATTTAATGCATGAAACATAGACTTGCAAAACGTTTAGCAACCACTATTTAATGCATGAAACATAGGCTTTGAAAACGTTTAGCAATCACTATTTAATGCATGAAACATAGACTTGCAAAACGTTTAGCAACCACTATTTAATGCATGAAACATAGACTTGCAAAACGTTTAGCAACCACTATTTAATGCATGAAACATAGACTTGCAAAACGTTTAGCAACTACTATTTAATGCATGAGACATAGACTTGCAAAACGTTTAGCAATCACTATTTAATGCATGAAACATAGACTTGCAAAACGTTTAGCAATCACTATTTAATGCATGAAACATAGACTTGCAAAACGTTTAGCAACTACTATTTAGTGCATGAAACATAGACTTGCAAAATGTTTAGCAACCACTATTTATTGCATGAAACATAGACTTGCAAAACGTTTAGCAATCACTATTTATTGCATGAAACATAGACTTTGAAAACGTTTAGCAATCACTATTTAATGCATGAAACATAGACTTGCAAAACGTTTAGCAACTACTATTTAATGCATGAAACATAGACTTTGAAAACGTTTAGCAATCACTATTTAATGCATGAAACATAGACTTGCAAAACGTTTAGCAACCACTATTTATTGCATGAAACATAGACTTTGAAAACGTTTAGCAATCACTATTTAATGCATGAAACATAGACTTGCAAAACGTTTAGCAACTACTATTTAATGCATGAAACATAGACTTTGAAAACGTTTAGCAATCACTATTTAATGCATGAAACATAGACTTGCAAAACGTTTAGCAACCACTATTTAATGCATGAAACATAGACTTGCAAAACGTTTAGCAACCACTATTTATTGCATGAAACATAGACTTGCAAAACGTTTAGCAACTAATATTTAATACATGAAACAGACTTGCAAAACGTTTAGCAACCATTATTTAATGCATGAGACATAGACTTGCAAAACGTTTAGCAACTACTATCTAATACCCGTTTTCAAGGGTATTATCAAATTATGCATGCAAGATGACGTTCACTGTGTTCACGAGATCAAGTCTAAACTGTTGTTCCATACGGAATTGGCCTGATTGTATAGGGTGGAAATGTCCATCGCCGCTCTCTTTGTCTGGAGTGAAATCAAATCTCCACAAAGCATATCCTACTGCGTATTCGTATTTGGGCAAAGGTAGGTTCAAAAGGTCTGGTACATAACGTCTGACCGTCTCGGGTCTCTTCTATCTTGGACACGATGAAGTGTTTGAACTCGAAAGGGTTTGATCAATACTTCCGCTGAGGTCAGCATTGATACTGCTACCTATGCCAATAAACAAACATTTAGGTCAAGCAGTTGGCCTTGGAAGTCATGATCTTCGATCTTTGATCGGAGTCCAGAGGCAATGGTTAGCTGGGGTTCCGCTTGTTCTTTGATAACTTATAGTCACACTGCGCCATGATCATTGGCCGCCGCGACTGTGGAAAGAGTGTGTTTGCATGTACACGTCTCGAATCGGTATTTAAGGGTCACTTCGATTACATTATCATTATCTGCCCTACCATACGCCCCAATAAGGCACACGATAGACCGTGGGTCAGCGGCCAAACAGACGCAGGAATATTTCTGGTCAACTCTGACGCTATAATATCGATGCTCTGCTTTGTGTACTCGCTAAAAGTTCGCTGAAACAAACCACGCTTTTTTATACTGGACGATTGTACTTTTCTTTCTGGCATTCGACACAAGGAAACAGGCATCAGCGTGAGGGTCATAACACAAAAGCACAATGCCGTTGCCCGCAATTTCAGAGAGCGGACCTCATGGATAGCTCTCTTCTACTGTAAAGATGAAGATTCTTTTAAGGACACGCTGCATAAAAAAGATGTCATTGAGGATTCGCGTCGAGCGAAGTCCTACAAATTTCTTAAAAAGGAAAGTTTTGGCAAGTTCCTTCTGCGCACAAACCCACCAGTGTCCTACCAGTTTGTTTCCACCTCCCGTTGTTACGACTAAACTTGAGCGACCTCCGACTTGCTCGAGAGCGAGACTGATTGCCAGCCACACCATAACACTTGTGGCCTTAGGCTCCGTACTGCTTAGAGTCAGACAATCAGTGAACCGTATCCAAAACCTCCTAAGAGCTATGGTAGAGGCCATTAGTGACCGTGCACTTGAGGAGATAGTAAATGGGCCTTAAGCCAAACCAGCAGAAACGTTGGAACAGCACGGACCGCCTGGCGGAAAAAAGCAATCTAAAAAAAAGTACCTTCGCGGAAGTGATGCAGGTCACCAAGGTTAAAAACCCAGGTAGAGTTGTCTCCGGTACAAAACTTTGCTTCCATGATGAAACAACGTCGGGCTAAAAAAAAGCCGACCCTCAGTCGGAAACACCGGCACGAAAGGAAGAGAACGGAACGCCTACACGAGAGCAAGATAGCACGATTCCATCTTATGCTCCCTGTGCCTGCTTAGCTTTGGCTGCTGACCTCGCGTGCGCCTTATTTCGCGCGTCAAAGTCGGAACGACTACGACAGCAAGATATTGCTATGGAATAGCTCAAGAAGCCGGCCACATGGCAGATTTACCTAGCCGCACCGCACAATTTAATGTTTCAATCCCTAACGAGATGAACATGCAGATCTCTTGTTTCTGCCGCTGGACAAGGTCGGGCGATTCACATACAAGTACGTTCTGACGGTGGTACATGTCGCCCTACGTTACAAGGAGGCTAAGCCCCTGGCCACAAAGGAGGTTTCTAAGGTCGCCAATGCTTTGGCACGTGTCTAAAGTGGTCCAAGCTTCTGCAGATTGACCCCAGCCGGGAGTTTATGGATTTTGTGTTCCAACTCTAGACCAAGCACAACGTGCAGGTTAGGCGAGGTGAGGCCGGCGTCCACCGTGCGCAGGGCATTGTGGAGAGGTTCAACCGTACTCTGACTGAGCAGATGTTTGAGTATCAGTACGCCCAAGATATGCTGTTTTCAGTCTAGAGCGAAACTGCAAAGGGTAGCACTGAGTGTGTTCAGTGGCTGCCTGCCGTTGTGGCGGTCCTAAACGGTGAGGTAACGCGGGTCACAGCAAAAATCGGAAATACCGGCACGACATCAGTGACGCAGCCGATCGGTCTGGAGGAGTAACGCCTACCCTCAGACACCATAGTGTGGTATCTATATGCACCAGGAGAGCTGGAAAGAGGACAACGTCGTGCTACCGACCCGGTGTGATCGTTAAAGGTCTACAAGTTAGAGCATAGGTTGCTAAAACAGTCTCGGACGTAGTATATTATTTGCCTAGCACCGGCATTGCAGGGCGTAAGCACGCGTTTGTGCGTGACGAGCTGCAAGTTGTGCTCCTTGACGCACAATTACCACCGGACCAGGTCCTCTGGAGTCGTTAGAACGATAATTGTAGTTGAGGTCAAACTCGTTATCTGGGTCAAAGTGGCGTGGTTCCATTCCTGCGGTTGCACTCTAAACAGGTAAATCTCACATTTCCCTTCCAGTGGCCTTTACTATTGTCCAAACGATCTACGCTAAGCTGCTGAGCGTTTCGATGCTTGTAAGACCATATCATTTCTGTGTCATAACTATAAGATCTGAAAGATTCCATTTTTTCAAAAAGTCACCCCAGTTGAGGCTTGCTGGGAGCTCCATCCGCATTTCCTCACGTTGTATTCTGTCAGATCTGAGACGCATTATCTTTTTTTAAGGCTTTAGGATCCTCCTCCTTGGCGCGATAATCGTTCTCCACCTCTTCGTAGTAGCTGGCGTATTCTTTCAGACATTCATGTGGTGGATTATCTTCAATTGGCGGTAGTTGGTCCTGATCTCCGCAAAATACCACCTGAACATTTCGCACATCAAGACACGTAAGAAATACTATAAGCACGTTAAGGGGGGGGGGGGGACTGTACAGATTTCATCCCAAATACTAATTCTTGGGGGAAACAAATTGTCCCATACGAATGACACTGAGAGAGGTTTTGTGCTTTAACTCCGCGATCGCGCATCTCATTTGCAAGCCTATGCGTCAACCCCACGCTACTTCGCAAACAAATATATATCCCGCGTGGTTTTTCCAGATCCTACATCCCTATTAAGGTAGGGTAATTATTTTCTTGATAACATATCGTTAGCATTAGGTGCAGTGGAATCCTTTACACCGCTGCCCTCGGCCGAGCAAGTTCAATATTCCGGTTTTGGCATGCAAACAGCGCCTTTATGAGGAGAATGAATCCATTCATCCTTAACCATTCGCACGTTTTTACAGGCTTCATATGATGATCTTTATCATTGCACTCAAAAAGGGCACAGTTAATGCAAACTAGATCTTAGATTTCAAAATCGTAGCAGGCTTTTGCGTCTTTCAGCTTTTGCAGCTCTGCTGGAACGATATAAATCGAGTCCTTCGTTAATCTTACTGCTTCTTTGTTAATATCTGCAACATGCTAGTTACGTTTATGCTTATATATCCCAACATTCATGCTCGGAGGTATGCGTACTGCTGCTGACAACCATCATAATATGCATGTACATGACCCAGTGGTCAGAGCGTCAGCTTCTCGGCAACTGCGCACCAAATAGTTTAATTCATACTCACCAGTCAGAAGACGACGGGTCATCCGCGTACAGTCGTTCACACTGACAGCTGTAAATTTACCAATAATAATTCTGCTCATTTCGTTATCCTTAGGTAGTAATTCATCTGTGCGTTTTCAAGATGATATTATGGCCTCAGGTACACACAAATGCGTGAGTACTGAAGTATCAACCATAAACTGCAGGAGCGCGATCGGGGCCCAGCTGCGATCATTTCTTGCTGGTTCCTCTACAGCTGGCTTACTAAAATGGCGGCTAAACCAGGTCAGAATGACATGAAGACAACCAGGCGAAAATGTCGAAGATTGTGCTTGTACAAATCCTGTTATGCCTCCTTCCGGCAGTTCGCCGTTAATAGAAACCCTCATCATTCTATGCTTTGGATGCCCCAACCATTTAAAGAAGGGGACCCACTCTCCCATTCCAGTAAAGCTTCTGGAATAACATGCAATCATATCTAGGTTTACAACCTCACTTATTTTGTATCTTTCTGAGCTAACCCTGAGCTCTCCATGCTCAAACGCTACACACGACCGCTGAATATCATGTAACAGATATACTGGCGTTGAATGGCAGCCATTTCTTTTTCTTGCTTCCCTAAACGCAGCTGTCGCTTCACTGAGCACCTTTGCAACGAGAAATTCTGGTCGTTCTCTTGTCTTCGTACACTTATCACAGAAATCAATAATCTGCGCATGCTTTTCTTTTCTTCAGAAGCACCTCCCATCTACCGACACAAACTGTTGTATAAACTCAAAATACGAAAAATAAAATAATGACCCCCACTAAAATTGCAGTTAAATTTTAACGAGCGCTAAGAAACCATTGCTGGAAGTGTTGTTTCGCCACGGCGTTTCCTCAGCTTGAAGACCGTGCTACTCCAATCGTATTAAAGTAGAAAGTGCGTTTCTTTACAAACAATAAAATATATCAACACTATGAAATACATTTCGCAATACAGAATCCAGTGCAGTAGCAAGGTTGCATCAATAGTAAGGAAAATAAAGCTTGCCGGTTGTCTTATTTTTCTGAGTGTATATGTGTATATACCTCGTCTTTGACGTTGCCAGCCGACCCAACAACATTGACCCAGACCCCCGGATTTTGCAAAACTCCATTGTGATATCATTAAAAATCATGTAATATTTTCTTAAAATTATTGAAAAATAAGTCTGGGGGGGTTGTTTATGTGTGTGTGTGTGGGGGGTAAATATACATGCATAAACATATTGCTCGGCTAATAAAATAAATCAATTTACAACTCCATCACCCTAAAACTTATTAACAATTCCAAAAATGATATTTTCTTTTGAAACAAAAAAAAAAAAAAAAAACGATCAGAGACATCGGTACACCTACTTTTGATCCAATGCAAATTTTAATTCAGAAAAGTTTCAGTACTTTGATAATCCCAGAAGATATAACTAATATTTTCAACATGTAATGCAGATATAAAACAGAGATGGTTTCAAATGATTCTTTTTTTTTTTAAAAAAAGAAAAACATTTGTAGTAATAATTCTATACAAAACGTAACTGCTTCCATCTAAGTCCTGAACGTTTGGTAACTCTGTAAGAAAACACAAACAACTGTTTCGAGTCTATTTCATGTAAATTATCAAATTCTAAAATCAACCTTCCCTCTAGCAGATGGTATTACATAATTGTTAGATATAGTGTTTCCTATATGTTTCTACAACCTTTTCCATGTGCTTGAATTCAGTATATACATGGGTTTATATATAGTTGTTATAGAATACTGTTCAATAATATATTTATTTTGTTCTTTATAAACATTTAACTGCAAATAGTATACCTTGAAAATGTATCAAGTTAATTTCTATAGAAAACCGACTTTTGAGCTCATTAACGTTTATCCATCATATGTGCGTTAACAAAATTTTCTAGTTTATTATTGCATCTCAAAAATTTTATAAATGTCTATACCTTGTTTATGAATATCCACGAAACATAATCAAATGCCTTTTCAAAATCTATTAACCAGAGGATACATGGGGTGTGATGGCCTGTTGTTTTGTTTTGTGTTGTTTTTTTATGGGGGGGGGGGTTAGTATATGAGATCATATATACAGCTGAAAGTATCATCTTGTTTTCTACGTTTTATAAATCCTATTTGATCAGTATGAATATTTTCAGAAAGAACAGTCTTTATCGTATTTGCAATACAAACAGAAGTAATTTTGTAAGAAACATTTAGAAATGAAATAAAATTCCAATTTTTAAGGAAGTACTTAGAATGATCTCCTTTAGGTATACATGTTATGACCACTTATTTTGGGAAGAGGATAACTCTCCATTTTGATATCCAAAATTAAATGCTCTAACATAGAGAATCCCAATATATTTCTAGAAATTCTTTAAAAACACTTAACAGTAGAACCATCAGACCTCGGGCTCTTGTTATTAGAAATTTGTCTTAAAACATTTATAGTTTTTGAGACGGATAGAGGACTATTTCATAAATATTTCCGATGTTTGTTTAGTTTTTAGCAGTTTTCAAAGATCAACAAATTCTTTTTGTATAAATTCCTGTAGAATAATTAAGTTTCTTCCAAAATTTGTTTTTGAATTTCTGTTAATTCCATAGCTTTTTAAAATTGTTGCATCTATCTGCTAATAAAATTTAAATTTTCTAAATTACAAAAGTACTTTGTTATTTTTCTTCTTCTTCTATAAATGTCAATCTGACACCAACCCACTTCTTTTTCCGATTTTTACTAATATTGTTAACTCACCTAGTTTGTTTCTTTTCTTTAATAAATTTATTGCAAATAGATTTGTTTTTTTATATTCACTTCTTTTCTTGTAAGATGCATACGAAATTGTTATTCTAATTTCCAGCAGATTCATTTCAAACAATAATTGATCATCTATTGTCAATTTTAAATCAGACAACGGTGTATTTTCTACTACTTCAAATTGGTCAGGGCAAATATGCTGCTGTTTTACATTTGAGATAGATTTTTTTACCTTTTGAACACACTTTGAATTCCACAGAAGTGAACTGTGAAATTTCAAGAGTTTTCCAACATTTTTTATCTTATCTCTGGAATGACCTGCACTGTACACTGGCGCAGTAGGATGGTTTGACCTATATCATGGCTCCATATAATGATATGTCCTATCTGGGCTAAATATTGACCTATATCCTGGCTCCATATAATGATATGTCCTATCTGGGCTAAATAGCAGCATCTTCTATATTTGTAAATAAATTTTCAGATATAAACAACAACAAAAAATTAAAAAAAAAAAATCAAGTCTAGCCAGTTTTACTGGATTATGGTTTTCTTCGTGTGTATCTATCTACACGTTCCGATATTATATTCACGCCATATGTCTAAGACAATATCCCTTGCTCTGAGGTTATTTCTATTACGATAGCTACATGGGTCTACAGCTGGATCCATGACCAAGTTAAAACACAAAAACACACCCTATTATAACATATTCAGTTTCTAATTCTGAAATATCAATCTTTTATTTCCAAGAAAAAAATCAGGATTGTCTCTGTTTGATCCATATATGTTAATAAGTGTAAATCGGTGATTTGAAGTATCTCACATTAGCTTTTTTTCTCACACTATCCGTTTTGACTCAATGAAGAATAAACTGAAAATTATTATTTAACAAAATGGCTTGTCTTCTAGAATTTGAACAATGTGAGTTAAAATAGCATTCATATCCCCTTATTACTCTTTTGTAGGTCTGTCACTTTTATATACAGTTTGAAGAAAATATAAAATATCCCTACTCTTTTGCTTATTCCCCACCCCCAAACACTTGGAAATTAAGTATAGCCATACAAATTGATTCAGACATTAATCATGTAATTTTGTATGCTTGTTGCAGTTTATATTATTCAAGACTGTGTTCAGAGGTTTTGTAAATAGTGTCTTATCATAGGCAATAATAGAAAGGAACCAGACATATACTGAGTTACATAAAAGCGAGTCCAAAAAAGAAACATGATTGTGTAATATCCTTAGTGATTTCATAAACAATTGTATGAACACCGTGATATGTCTGTTTCTTTTAATGATGTGATTATATGGTTTATAAGCAGGGTTTTGATATACAGACGTAAATACGTGCAACAAGGAAACAAAAAATGAAGAGAAAGCGGTAAACTCTGACACGATATGAAAAGAAAAACTATGAGAAAAGATGAAAAAGAAAAACTAGCGTGAGAGCTAAATCAAACAAAGAAATGAAATCAAAGGCAGAGTGACACCATTTAATGGAGGCATTGGTATACAAGCATTGGTTAAATAGTTTAAGACATTTTGTTTACTTAATTCATGAAGAAGTGTCTAATATGCAAAAATAATTATTAAGACATTGCATGTTAGTTCCATCAAACTACAGACTTCTGTAAACTATATCTCGAGGCCATTGTTTTCCACTTTCTGGACGAGTAGATCAAGGTTTGTCTTAAATGCTTCCATTTGTTCTGTTCCACCTGATCACGTTCAGGGCTTTCCAACTGGTTTCTCACGAATTACCGAATAGAGTTATGTGATGGGTGGGGTTGGGGTGGGGGTGGAGACACCTTATCACTCCCGGGCACTAACGAATTACAAAACTGGAGAACAGAAGCAGAGATCGTTCGCAAAAAGGTTAGTACACTGGGATTAAACCCAGCAAAACTCGATGAAAGCTTAAGGACAATGGGTATGACGCTTCTGACAGACTCCAAGAGGGTGCAGTCCATAAGATTAACAGGAAAGTCTTCGAGATCTTAAACTTTTGGGAGACCATCCGATCTCACAAAAACGAAGTTTTGACATTCGAATTATTTGAAGCAAGTGATATAATAATAATAATAATAATAATAATAATAATAATAATAATAATAATAATGCAGGTTTTCATTTTTTTATTCACCACATAAAGTACAAAGGCTTTCACAGTTTGGATTGATGGAGTTAACAAAGTCACAATTATATACGAACACAACAACTCATAGCAAATCCTATGAGAAAAGATGAAAAAGAAAAAGTAGCGTGAGAGCTAAATCAAACAAAGAAATGAAATCAAAGGCAGCGTGACACCATTTAATGGAGGCATTGGTATACAAGCATTGGTAAAATAGTTTAACACATTTTGTTTAATTAATTCATGAAGAAGTGTCTAATATGGAAAAATAATTATTAAGACCATACATGTTAGTTCCATCAAACTACAGATTTCTGTAAACTATATCTCGAGGCCGTTGCTTTCCAATTTCTGGACGAGTTGATCAAGGTTTGTCTTAAATGCTTCCATTTGTTCTGTTGCACCTGATCACGGTCTGGGCTTCCCAACTGATTTCTCACGAATTACCGAATAGAGTTATGTGATGGGTGGGGTTGGGGTGGGGATGGAGACACCTTATCACTCCCGGGCACTTCACTTTTCTGAGATGATCCCTCAGGTTTCACCTTTTCCCATCCTACACTTTATCCTTCTGGGTTTTATTACCTGTTCTTGTAGGGTGAGCATTATTTGCTACTCAGAAACCTGATGCAATTGTTACTGAGTTGAGAAAGTTTAGTTTTATTCATAGATGAGACACAAGATCACGAGGGTATCAATATTCAGTAGCTCAACTACGTGTATATGAACACTGACTCACACATCTAGATTGATGCATATATCATCCAACGTTTCGTCTGTATAACTCAAAGGTCGGTATTCACTATACTTATATTAAGGAAGTATGTAATTTATATTATGGTTACATTTTCTAAATCCTACAAAACATCGACGCCATTGAACCTAGAAACATGTGCACTCGTCTCCATCGCCATTCTAGATAATATTTATTTTCACGTAGAACTCAGAAAGGCTTAAATAAAAGTCAAAATGAAAGTCCACAAACGCAATCGATCACGTTAACTCTCTTTAATAAATCTCATTTTGGAATACTAGAGATAAAACACCATGAATGTTCAACAAACTTTGACTCACTGATTTTGTTCGTGGGACTCAGCTCTCTTGTTGACTTCTGAACCCTCTACAAAAAAATGTTGATCCCTCTAAAGAAAAGTCTATGTTCTTCAATAATATGAATCGCAGTATCAGGAAATCTGGAAATACGTTTGTGTAATATAAGGCAACAGAGAGAATAAATACACGAAAACATTTACAAAGTCAAGGCTGAACCTTTACCTGGAATCAAGCAACTATTAGAAATGCAAGCAGTTGCACTTAAGACAGCATGACATAAGCGTAAATAAGAACGATAAGCTGAAGTTTAGTGAAAATGTGACTCAAAAGGTAGCTAAAGCAAAAAGTATTATTGTTCTACTGGTTAGAACATGTTCATACTTAGATAAGACTTCTTATTATTTACAAGATCTCTGATCAGACCCCATTTGTAGCATGCCACTGTCATCCGGTCGAAGATCTCTAGTCAGACCCCATTTGGAGTATACGACTGTCATCCGGTCGAAGATCTCTAGTCAGACCCCATTTGGACTATACCACTGTAATCCTGTCGAAGATTTCTAGTGAGACCATCATTTGGAGTATACCACTGTCATCCGGTCTAAGATCTCTAGTCAAACCCCATTTGGACTATACCACTGTCATCAGGTCGAAGATTTCTAGTGAGACCACCATTTGGAGTATACCACTGTCATCCGGTCTAAGATCTCTAGTCAGACCCCATTTGGAGTATACCACTGTCATCCGGTCGGTTGTCTTGAAAGCAAGACATTGTTGTAGGATAATTAATGTTGAATCTCAGTCTGAGGAGAAAATTATGCTTTGGAGAAAAAAATTGGGTTTCAGCGTGGCTACTCTGATTATCTCCTCATGCAGAGGATATCATAGCAAGTGTATATACATAACAAACAGTCAGTGCTGGATTACCCAATAGGCAGACTAATCACTTCCTTAGGGCACCAGCAAAGCAGGGGCACAAAAAAAAATAAATAAATAAATAAAAATATGGGGGGGGGCACCATAATCTTATCAGTGCTTAGGGCCTCTAAAGGTCTTAATCAGGCCCTGCAAACAGTTAATCCATGATATAATATTGAGGATTTCAAAACTTTTTTAAATCAGTATAAGATTTGTTTATGGAAGCAATCACGTTCTTCTTTTTCTCTCTTCTCCTCCTCCTCCTCCTCCTTCTCCTTCTCCTCCTCCTCCCTCTTCTTCTTCTTCTTCTTCTTCTTCTTCTAGCTACTACTACTATTACCAGGTTACCTAAAATGACAACCACAACTTTATCATCATCAGATTCTTCTCTTCTTCCGTCTACTTCATTAAAAAGACCCATTACTCATCGAGTCATATCTAGGATACATATTTTCACTGACGTAATTATACATGATCCTCGAGAACGTTTATTTAGCGCAGCATTCTCAAATATTCGTCATCAGTGAGGAACGATATGCAACTGTTGAGAAAAGTATATTTCAGTGCCCTCCCCATATTGGAACAGATTCCATCCAGTGCTGAACTGAGTTTTAAAGCGTATTTTTATTTGTATGATTTAGGTCTGACCTTTATAGTCTAGATTTATAGTACAATTTCTGCATCCAATAATCGTCCGTTCACGCCAATATCCAACAACTGGAATGCTGCTATTTTATGGATGTTTCCTGTGGAGGTGATTTTTGGTTAAAGCGGATGACTGTCACGCTCAATCAGACTTGACAGTCCCCGGGTGGTTGAGTGGTCTAAGGCGCTCGCCCATACCGATCACTACCATCTCACCTCTGTCCGCGTGGGTTCGAGTCTTGGACTCGGCCAATGTGGTTATGTGAGAAAGCTTGCAAGGAGCTTCCCATGGGTCGGTGGTTCTTCCCGGGATTTTCCCGGATTCTTCCTTCATCAGATATACTGGCCGCAATGTATAGCCTATCGTGTGCTGAAAAATGGCGTCAAACCCATAAAACCAAACCAAACTAGACTTGACAGTGTCTCACCTACATCAGTTTTGAAATACAAGCTGTCTCTACTGAGGTCTTGAGAAAGCGTGAATGTTTTGATAATTGTACTTAGTTTCTTTGTTTCTTTGTTTATGATTAATTGGGATAAAAACACAATATCTTTCTTATTGCTTGGATGGCGATAGCGATTTTTTCGCTGAATATTCAACTGACATCAGGAATTGAAATGAAGTAATAGTACTTTGAATTTTCTGGAAAAAATACTGTATTATCGGCTTCATTCTTGCTACTATCCACATCTATAACAAATTTCAATATCGTAAGAAGTATCATAAAGAAGATATTGTAAAATTACAATTGTAGGAAAGATTTTGATAAAATTCAAAGTAGGGGCCTTATTTCTAAAGCTGATACATGGGCAAAGTCAGGACAACATTTTCTTTTTAGATCTATTTCAGAAGACATATCTTGTGCTTGCAACAGCGATTTTTTTCATTAAGATGAATTCCATCAAATGTACTGTTAACATTAGAGAAAACGAACCTTAAAATATTACGACTTAGACAAAATGCACTTTCTTCTACTTTTAAAGGCGCAACGGACGGATTATGTTTCGAACTTTAGAACCCCAAAACTACATTAATGTACAATACAAACTATACTAAACGACACCATACATACATACATAGATACATACATAGATACATACATAGATACATACATAGATACATACATACATACATACATACATACAAAATCAGACAGAACGAGGGCGAGAGAGACAATATATATGCAGGCAGAGAGAACGACAAAAAGGGAGAAATGTATATACGTACTAAAAACAAACTATCCTAGGTTCATAAAGTAAGCATGACAGTTATTCCTTCAGTCGATATTTTTGATGATCATTTCGTTGTTCAACTAGGTTACTGACAATTTTTGTGCACTTATACAAAATATACGTTCGCAAAAAATGAGATAATGTACATTATACTTTTACAATGACATTCTTATTTTTCCATTCTTAATACCACCACTGTCACTTTTTCGTTTATAGTTTGACAGATCCGGCTGTGTATATATGAAATATAATTCCATGGTAAATCGTAATATATTTATTAAATTAGGGTGTGATGGAGAATCACTTGTTTTTGGACACAGGTGAGATGGTCTTAATGCTAGGTATCACTTCCCTGAATAAACTCGATGACGAGCGTTGTCATTTACGCCTTAACGAGGGGACGTCTAAAACATTCGTGGACAAAATGGGTAATTAAAACTATTCACATAAGATATAACATCCAATAATATGTGTATATATATGTCTGTATATATCAAAACGGAATGGAGAATGGGAGAAGGGGGGGGGGGGTCATTATGTCATTATTATTTTACACTAGAGACTTTTCACAGCTCGGTAGCGAGTTACCAAACAGATTTAAGTTTGTGTTTGAAGCGGCTATAACTTTGTATGTATTATGTACATTGTCATTTTATTGTCATTTTTAACGAATAATAAAATCCGAGACGAAAAAATAAAATCCTAGATACAGGAATACAATTGCAAAGCACGTCATATTTATTTAATTCGTTCATGCATTAAATATACTTTCATAGAAATATACGAACTCGCCCTCTTTTATAAATGTATCAGAAACAGACGGTGAGATCAACAGTTGCTATTTGGTTGGACCGTCAGGTAAGAAACTGCTAATGCCTTGAGGAATAATCTATTTAAAATATATGATCTTCATACCCGCCCAATGCTATAATCGTAAATGTTGATGAAAAGCATCTCCCCACCCCCCGCTCTCTATCTCTCTCTCTCTCTCTCTCTCTCTGTTATTTCTTTCATAACCGGCGTTTAGTCCTGCATACATTTTTTTTTACAAGTCATTAAGACATGAAAAGCAAATATAAGGAATATTTTTTACAGCGCATTAATTAATATCAGGAGAAGAACATTATAAGCCATTGGTTTTCGTTCCAATCCTTTACCTTCTATATTGTAACTCTTGTAATCTCTACTACAAATTTATGAAATAAAATATGTTTAAACTAATATCAATACACATCCGAGCTGAAAATATATGGGTCAGATTTTAATAATTTTCGTTCTTCAAAGAAACCATCTTTATTTCCACAGCTTACATACAACAAATTTTTATGAAACAGGTGATTCAAATTTATCTATTTGCCTGCCCCATTTTTATGTAAGTTGTTTTGATTATACGGTGGGAGAAATTCTACTTAATAGAACATGTTAGCAATTTTTCACAAACATGGCTCTTCACTGAAAAACATTCCAAATCATGCGCATGTGTGAGATTTCATGCATAAAATTCTCAAAACATTGAGATAGATTGTGACAACATTTGTTTTACTTGAAAAAAGTATATTTTTTAATGAAATTAAATAAACATGTTTCCTGATTAAACTGAAAGTTGGAAAAAGTTTTCCAAGTGATTAATTTTTTTGAAAACATAAACTTTCTGGGGTAAACCAAAATCGTTTCATCATAAATATGCAAAACCGGGTAAATTATGTCAAGAATCTATTCCCTGTAGACAATTAAAACACCCAACATTTTCTAAGAAGATAATTGATTTACACAAAAAAGGTGTCGTGAAGGATGGTCGTTAATGGGAGCGGCCTCTTTCCAGTAAGCAGACCTACGTCAGGATCGGAAAAGATATATAAAGATGACATGTAAAGAAGCTTTCAGAGCAGAGCATAGTGTATTCATCCCACAGAAGAATCGAAACCGTCTACAACATGAATGTCGTAGCTATGCTATTAGCTACATTCTTGTGCGCATGTTCTTTAGCGTCTCCTGTTTACCTTAGACCGGAAGTGAACGATATAGTGGTACTACCCGGGATAGACGGCACATTATATCAATTTCACCCTGAAGATCCTCTGTTGGCAAACTGGTGGGCATTCTATCAATATCAAAGGTAAAGCATAAAAACAGAAATATGATGACGCAATTAAAAGTGTGATCATACGTCTTGTTATAATTGTATGACTTCATAATTTGAATTGGGTCATTAATCTATTGATCATGTTTATGTAAGGCAATAGAGAAAGTTAAACCTCAAATGCACCATTATAACAACATCGATAATTATGAATGGAATTAAAATATATTTACGTATATTTTTAAAATTTTGAAACTAGAACATAACTGAAAAGAGACTGCATGCAGATAATACTACTTACATCTTCAGAAATACCCAGGCCCTATGATCCCAAAACTGTTTTGAACACAAAACTCAAGGCAAACTCAAAAGCCAATGAAAAGGTATACATAATATGGAGAGTGTGTCTTTGTCAAGGAAATGTTGACGAGCCAAAGTTAAGAAGAGCCTACAAGTTTTATCATTCGAACTTCATTAAAATTTAAGTTGGACTTCGAGTTAGAGCTTGAGTTTTGTCCTCAAAAAGTTTCAAGAATAAAGGCGTCTGATTTTTTCCCAACACCAAAGATTATTTTTAGAATATAATCTTTAATGCACAGTTTGTGCAGGCAATTTAAGTCTTTTAATGATACAGGCGCTGTCCTTAATAAAAGACGAATACTAAAGTTTAAAGCCACAACCGTATGTATATATGTGGGTAGGCAGATACTTAGATACGTTGGCCGATAGGTGTACATTTTATATGCAATTTGTGCTTGGTATGTGAGTCAATATGCAGTGAAGTGTAAAGTACTACCGTTTCGAAGTAGATGTAATGTTTGTCTCTGATGCTCCGACGGAAACTTTCAAAGGACCACCTTGTATAGCATGGGCATTTCGCTTACATGCTATAGTCTTTTTCCGAATCTAAATACAATAGTCGTTGAACTGCAGCAGCTTATATACATAACTTGAGACTCCTCGATAATTTTTTTAGGATAGGTACATATCATTTGTTGGGGTCAGTCGTATGTATCGAGAATCTCGTTCTTTCTGTAATGGGCTATACCCAACAGATGCGCGTCGAGGATCTCCTGGAATTGTAATTTTTACGTTTGGTAAGGTTTCAGCCGCTACGTTGAATCCGAAACGATAGTATTTTTCTGCAGTTTGTGTGTAGATACAGAGGAAGGTACATGATGATGTGCATTTCTATGTACTTATATTCCTTTCTTCTCGTAGGTATCCTACTACAAATCACCGATCAAAACGACAAACAGACTTGGGAGTCAGTGCTTCACTAACTATTCCTTTAGGAGGCGGATCTTCTAAACCTAGCTGGGACGTTGGCGGCTTTATTACGCGATCAGATAACAATTTGAATTCACGGGTAGACGCAGGACTCCGGGGCAACTTTGGGGATACTCCGAGTTGGTCACTGAGTGGACAGCTAGAGAGGACAGGCACAAACAGTCATTTCATAGGGAAAGGTGAGATTGGAGGACAGCTGGGTAATACTCCAGACTGGTCACTGAGTGGACAGCTAGAGAGGACAGGCACAAACAGTCATTTCATAGGGAAGGGTGAGATTGGAGGACAGCTGGGTAATACTCCTGACCGGTCATTGGGAGGCGTGTTTAGCCACCGTGACGGAGATTGGACAGGGAGACTTGGAGGAGGGTTGAATAGTCAGGGAGGCTCAACGTTCGGAGTAGGGCTCGAACGTGGTGGACTTGGTGGCCATGTTGATGTTACTAATGGTCGAGTCACCGTGGGTCCCGGATCCGTTCCAAACACAGCGACATCTTTTAATTGATATAAACATTGTTTGTGAGACAATCATTTGGTTCATGCAGTAATTGGTAGAAGATCTAATAATAAACGCTACATTATAAAGCAATAAACTGTATTCTTCAAAAGTGACAAATTTCATCAGCATTAGACAAAAATGTTTGTCTTATATTTTCAAAGTCTTAGTGATCTTTGTATTAGATTAATAGGTATCCTCAAGGCAGTAATAAAGCTTTTACAAGACTTTGACCATTGCGATCTCTGTGGTCGGTTATCTTAAAATAATTCAGAGGTGCAAAGAAGTATCGTGCATCAAAAGGTAGAGCAGGCCAATTTTGTATTGTTCGTTGACCAAAACGGTTATTGTAATCTTTTTTTTAAATTGATGAATATTTCCTGTTTCAATAATAAATATTTTTTTCTAAATGGGAACCAAGAGTTTCTATTTTATAATGACTTTCCTCACTTTGCTGTGTCAGATATATTTGTCACAATTGTTTATTTTACTCGACACGCATTTATATATTCTTTAAAGAAATTAAAGTAAGACTTTTTTTTCAGAAAAATTACCAATAAAATCTCTTTTCCCGATAATGTGTATTCTGAATGCTTCAAACTTCCATTTTTTTACATTTTTATATTTGTTTTTTTCTTCATAGGAGCATTAATCCAAAGTTTATGTAAACTAATTCTCTCTCTCTTTCTCTCTCTCTCTCTCTCTCTCTCTCTCTCTCTCTCTCTCTCTCTCTCTCTCTCTCTCTCTCTCTTGCCTGCTTGTATGCACAAATACACACAACTCTCATTCCTGATCGTATATACAAATGTGCACACACACACACACACACACAATTTTTGTGACGTCGTGACTCAATGGTCAATGCGTGAAATCCACTAACATTGGGTTGCCGATTCGAATTTTACTTTGACCAGCCGTGGTTTGTGGGTTCGAATCCTACTCTGATCAGCCGTGGCTGGTTGCCGTGGTATGAATCTGGATAAGGCACTTTACTCCACTCCCATGGCTTCGGTACTAAATAGTCTTTTTAGTTCTCAAAACACCAATCAATCAATCAATCAACCAATCAATCAATCAATCCCCCAGTTTATCTAGCTTTCTATAATGCTATTTACAGATAAGTGTCATTTTCTTATTAGAGTCGAACAGAACAATGCGGATTGTTCTTCTTTGTTTTTACATAAACATCTATCATACATATATGTAGTCAATCCGCTAATAAGGATTTCAAGCGTTAGAATACGCTTGTCAACGTCGTCATAATTACTTAGAAAACCTCGCCTTGGGGATTTCTTGCAGGATTTCCCGAATTCGTCCAATAATACCAAATACAGTACTGAGTAAATACAGCATATATATTCGTATCCAAGATCTCGATTTAGCAACACATACCTAAAGCCGAAACGAAGTAACATCTGTTTTTACTTTGATAGCCAAGTTGTTATGTAGATATTGGTTGTTATGATACACTTCCGTATTGAATATGTATGTTGTTGTACATAAATAATGAATATCTCATGTACTAGGGTAATAAAGCCGCTTGTAGTGTAAAAAAAAAAGTGAAGAAACATGCTACTGTATATATTCAGCCGTGACTCCAGTGTAAGATAGTTTGTCGGCTGACAGTGCGTAACGTCAAAATGAACGGAGTGAGTGGTAGGTAGAGAATATTATAATATCTCTGGCGTTTCCTATAATGTGAAGTGTGTAAAATCAATTCATTACGAAAGAGTCCATAAAAGATATGTAGTTACACTAAATATTACAAACATTGATATGAATTAGTATGTATCTGTGATGTTAAACAGCGTTATTTTTTGGATAATTGTATAAAACAAACTCATTCCTTCTCGAATAACTCGTTAACATGTATTTTGTACAGACAGTAAATTAATAAGTTACCATATGCACTATTATCTCAATAAACCAGTTGATAAATTTTAAAATTCTAGTGACCAAGATCAAAGTTACAGCACATGTTATTCTGATAAAAAGGTCATCACCATGATAATAACTGAAATTGCAGTACATATATCATAATTTAGAGATTGAAGATAAAATTTATTTTATTCTTGTGTCAAAAATATGACGAAGTTCTAAGATTATACATACAAATATATTACTTCCAATGACAGTATTTACAAATTGACATAATAAGCTATTACCGTCTATATTCTCTTAAAATCGGATCCAACCGCAAACTGCATAGACCCCGATCTGCCGTGGCACAATACGCTAGCAGATCTGGTTCTATGCAGTTTTAGGAGTAATCAGTAAGACAGACAACATATACCCTGATCTGACAGCGGTTTATACGACGGCAGACCAGGGTCTACGTTATTTGCAGTTGGACTAGACTTATAAGAAAGTATATACGTTAACGAATCTTGAAAAATACATTGAAAGAGTTTTCGTTATATGTAACAACTGAAAATCTTAATTCTATATTTATATCTTTATTTTAAAATAAAACATATATGGACATTCTTAACTGTTCATGCTGCATGCTTTTTATGATATCTGACAAAAATAAGTATTTAAATGGACCACATACCATTCAAAGTTCGCAATGACAAGAACAGTACCTAAGAAAATTAGTATAGTTAATATTCGAGCACATGCGCTTCCTCTTGTTGATTCATTCATTAAAGTTTGACAGTGTAATTGGGTTGATTGGTCTAAAGTCTAAGAGGGTATGACATCAAATCGAGGCATGGAAACTTCGGTGCATCTTACATTTCTGGAGACGTTTTCACTATGCCTACAATTTGAAATACTTCCGGAGCTGCTAGAGGCTCTAATATGAGGTTAAATTCAACCTTGTAATTGAAGTGATTCAGCAACTGGCTGATTTGACTTAAGAAACTTGTGGCTACAACCCTTCCAATTCACCGTGAAAAAAGAGTTATGAATCTTGTCCCTGGGGAGCAATCAGGTGTACCCAAACCAGCAGAGATGGCTGCCACTCCACCCCCCCCCCCCCACCCCCCGCAAAGATTGAAAGAACAGAGAAAGCAGATGTGCATTTGCTAAAATTTACGATAAAGATCAAATGCACACGCAAAATAGTTACAGATATATCGAAATATTTATAGAGAAATAAATTACAAAATAGTTAAATATATCTCAAGATATTTCTACTTAAATAAAATGCAAAATATTTACATAAGTATTAGAATATTTCAACTCAATAATCAAAACGAGCACTTCAATACTTGATATACCAATGCCAAAACAAGTGAGAAAAAATGACAACCCCCTTTAATACATTTCGCAACTAGACAAAATTGAGACGTATGAATATATATAATTTAAACAGAATTATCACTACAAGATTTAGAGATTCATTGAAGAAAAATAAAAAATTTAAATAAGTATAGATTTTACGGCAGAAATAGCAAGGTTTTTATGAAGTTTTGTAATAACTTTGAACCACATCTGAAGAAAACTAATACGTGAAATATTTAAAAATGTTGGTCTTTTAAAAGCACAGCTAGACCTAACGATCAGACTGCGGAAACGACCCACCCACTCAAAACAGCGTGTTGACTGTAGAGATCGTTTAAGACAGCAAAGTCTCCAAATATATTAAATAGATATAAAATAGATAATGTCATTGAAAGTTTATTTGAAAATCTACATGCCAACTTTGGACTGGAAATAAGCGAAAGAATAAGATGATGCTTGACAGGTTTGAACATTTAACATTGCACATAGAAGTTTGACAGGATTGAACATTTAACATTGGACATAGATGTTTGACAGGATTGAACATTTAACATTGCACATAGATTTTCCTGAATGGGTCAAGAACAAAAAGCGTGTATTCAAATGAATAGAAAAGAACGCGGATGTTTTATGCTGTTGAATAAAGTTTAAACATTCCAACAACGAAAAAAAAAAGAGATCGAGAGGACATGAAAATAAAATTTTGATATATGCAGAAAATGGTTCAAACGCTGTCCTGTAAAAATCTAGGAGTTCTGGAAGTTCTGTAAAAGAATTTGATATATTTGCAAATGCATATAAAATATTGGAACGGGGGTTGTGTGGGTGGCGGGTGGAGACCGCAGAGCTGTGACAGATAAAAAAAAAATGAGTGATAAAAAATGAGTGAAACTACATCAGAACGGTTAGAATAACTGAAATAGAGGTAAAAAAAGACACGTTAAGATGTTAATCCTGTTTCAGTATGGTAGGCCTAATGATTATAAAGATGTAAGGCATCATTACGTTGGAATTAAAGATTTTTTCATTATTATTATCTTTACAGATGAACAGATATCACATAGAGAAATATTTTTGCAAAATAAAGTCTTTGAATTCTTTCAATGCATCAGACAAATTATCAGAAAATGAAAGAACATGCTACACTATAGATAACTCGATAAATATAATGCCAGAAAAGGGTTCAGTTGTAAAACTATAAACCTATAAACACATATTAAAAGTTCCGTATGTCATTTATTGCAATTTTGAAAGTATCATCGTGCCAGAGGTGTGAAGCACTGTCACAGAGTGTACGGCACAACCTTGTTAACAACAAAATGATGAAATATATTAAACAATCAAACAGCCAAATATATTTAATCATGGTTTTATTTGTACCTCAAATCAATCCAAAGCAGATATAAACCAATAGTTTTACAGAGCAAAAAGATGGTATTCAAGTATTTGCCATGCTTTGATTAAATATGCAAAACTAGTGTACGAAGAATCAAGGCTGAAAATGCAAAAATAAAAACATTTGAGCTCAACAAATACATGCCGTACCTGTGAGAGAGAAAATAATTAAGGAAAATGTTCGAGACCACGATCATTTAACAGGCAAGTATGTACGTCCAGAAATTAACAAATGCAATTTATAATACAAATATAAAAATGCATACCATTGTTCACTCATAACTTGTCCGATTATGGCTGTCATATGTTCATCAATACACTTGTAAAACGTAAGCCAGATGAAAGTCTTTTATAGTTGATAGGTTCATCCAAATATGAAAAGAAATAACAGTTTAAAAAGACAACCAAGTTTGTATATAGCATTAGATCCATGGTACAATTTACAGAACAGCTGGCTAAAACTTTAAGTGAAGAAAAGTTTACAGAAATAAATAGTTTACAAATATGTAGCCTTGAATATTTTAGGAAATATATTCACCTATTTTAATGCATGGCTGGTTTGCAAGGCTTAATGAAACAACTACACCACCAATTGAATATTTTTACTCACCACTTAACGATTCAAACACATCAAATGATGATTACCTGTATGTACATGATGCCATGGAACATTTAAAGTTTAAAACACTTGGAGATCTTCGTGATTGCTATGGGATGAAAGATACATCGATGATATGTGATATTTTGATACATCGATGATATGTGATATTTTGATACATCGATGATATGTGATATTTTGATACATCGATGATATGTGATATTTTGAGAATTTAGGAATGTTTGTGTGAGAAATTATAAAATAGATCCTGCTTATTATTGTAACTTTACAGATAGCAGGTGCATAATTAGAACGTGTGACAGACTACAATATGCTGTTGCTGATTGAGAGTGGAATATGAGGTGGAATTAGCATGATACTACATACCGTCTTTAATCGAGTGTAAGCCAATACTAACTGCAAACTGCATAGACCCAGATCTGCCAGCTCATTATGCAGTCTATGCAGTTTGTAAGGACTAATCAGTAGAACAAACAACATAGACCCTGATCTGCCGGCGCATTATGCGACGGCATATTCGGGTCTATGCTGCTTGCATTTGGATCTGGGATATACGCGAGTATAGACGGTAGATACACCAAGGTAAATCGTGAATACTAGTCGGACATAGGTGATCAGATAACAATTGCTGGTGCTTTCGAAACGACAAGGTCAAGGTCATTCATTATTTCCCAAGGGACGAACAATCTTTATGAATTAGAGATGTCTCAAATACTTGCCGGTAAAATTAATTGTAGCTGGGCAACTGATGAACCGATTATATAGGCACACGAATACTATTATTATGCCTTCTACACACATGCAAAGCATGATTCTGGTTGAATTTTAGAAGCGAAATGCATGATTATTTCAAGAACTTAAGAATAACCAACAATTATTCCGACTAGATTTCACATGTCAGACACGTTTACCTCCAATTTACAGAGCAACAAGTGATATTTCTGGACAAGACAACAATGAGCTACTTAATACAACTGACATTTTATTGATGTGTTTATTTATTGATAATTGAATCGTAAAATGAAACAAATCTGTATGTGGTAAAGGACTTGAAATAATTTCCTACTGAAAAAGGATATATCTTATAATGACACAATAATTTCCTTTAATTTACTTTTGTTTCTCCTAGCTTTCGCCTCTGACTAATCTTACAAAACTTAAAGGATTAGATTATCTCGAGAAAGATCCAGAAAAAAATATATGTTGGTGGAGAAGTAACTAGCTTGAGAAACATGCTGTATTTAAATGTTGAAAGAGAGAAGCCTGATATTAATAAATTAAATACCTACCTTGCCTTATATAACATGTTGATAAAACAGCTCGTCCAGAGCTAGTATTGTCGATGTTATCCAGACAAAATTTCTTGCATTTTGTATAGCAAATGTTTTTAATAGCTTTTGGACTAACATAACTTGTTTTAAAGTAGGTACTTTATTTAAAACAATAATAAAAGGATGAAATGGAAAGAGGAGGAGATGATGATGATGATGATGATGATGATGACAGCAAATTGGAGGACGAGGATGAAAACTATGACGAGGACGATAATGACGATGAAAACGATCTCACATTGATTAGAAAATCAGTCTATTTTGCAAATCAAGTAAAAAAAAATTAGTCCCATTGATTTTGGAAATCTATGACCTTGATAGCTATCTGTTGACAATATTCGTTTGGAAATACATGTAAAATGTTATCATGAGATTTACACCGATTTGTAGTTATGCTGATATCGAAAGTAAATCACGTGTTAGGTTTGGAGTCATATGGTTATAAGTATAGTGCACAAAGGGAACTAACTCCTTCGATTTCGTTACATTCACAATCCTGATATATGAAATGATACAAATAAGCATTAAAATCAAACTATTTGCCTGAGAAAATTACCTAACGTAAATACATTTAATATGTTGAATATAGTAAGAAGAAATTTAATTAATATCCAAATTGCATATTTAAATATCCGAGGAATCATGTAGCACAAGATTCCTGAGGGTATAGATCCCATTTGTATTGGGATTGCTAAAAAATAAATTCCCTTCCTACAAATTATACATTCTTTTTGCTCCATTTATATAAAACGACTTAACATGATTTATTACAACATGTTTTCATGCGATTTACTGCGATTTGTATATAGGATGATATTAAAAGTAGGTTTTACGAACACGTTAAGTGTGCGAGTCATCCGTTTATGGTGGTCCAAGGGAGCTAACTCCTTTAGGATTATGTCGTGAGACGGAATGATATCGACATATGAAAAAAGTACAAATACATATTGAAATTGAATTATCTGCCTGATAATATGTTATATTTTAAAGACATTCAATATTTTGAATCATATAATATTAAGAATAACTTAAATTTATATTTCTTGCATATTCTCAACAAGGGATCATTAGATTATAAATACATTTTTTTTTTTTTTAAATTTGCAATTTATATATTATATATATATATATATATATATATATATATATATATATATATATATATATATATATATATATATATATATATATAGAGAGAGAGAGAGAGAGAGAGAGAGAGAGAAGAGAAATAGTCAATAATATTAACAGAATATAGTCAACTTGTAGTTTACTCGTGTATTAATGTGATCTATCATGCGTTTCGATTCGTTACGTCCAGGACCGGCGCAAAAATATTTGGCGCCTTAGGCGAACCTTCAGCCTTGCCCCCCCCCCCCCCCCCCATTAACTTTCGAAAATGAATATTGTGCATTATTCTTTTCTTCTGTTTATATTTCTATTATTGACGCTTATTATCTTCTATTTCATAAGGTTATCTTTCTTTTTTTATTCATTCAGTTTTTGCCGCCCTTTTTTGCCTAGCGGTTAAAAAGGTCCTGATTGCGTCCAAGTTACCAAAATATTAACATCATGGCATCAGTTCTTGTTGGTACTTTGCGCTTACTATCTTTGCGAGTAATGTTTGACATGCATATTTGGTGAGAACAAAGAAATGCTTTTTAATTTCATCAATTTTTTTTTTTTTTTCTGTACGTGTAAAGTAGCTTGAATCCATCAAAGGGAGAGCAGGGTGTGACTAATCATTGTGCTATCAGCAAGAGTTATCTGCCTTGATGGGAATCGAGAGGTTCGGATTTCAGTCAGATACTGAAAAAGCATCTGGCCTTGCACCTGCAGTTAGGTCTCGAGTTATGTCAAAAGTGGTATTGTTATGCTGTGTCCTCTCATAGAGTGGGTACAAAAACATGGTCAGGTGAAGAATATTAAATTACGAAATAATGCAGGTTTCACTTTAAAATGACCCGTATCTTTTCTCAGGGAAACGGTAAATTTACACGTCAACAAATCACAGTTCGTACTCTCAATCATTATGGACCAACACTCACAGCCAATGACAGTTTTATGATATTTCCTCATAGTGATTAATAATTTGCCCCCTAAACTTTAGACATGGGTCGATTTTAAACGTGCGTACTGGCGTCCTACCAGTTCTCGTCAGCAACCAATTCTCGTCAAGGTTCTCTAAAAATATATTAATTTTGAAAATTTGAATGAATTCTGTGTTGTCTTAGAATTTTAGCAGCAATAAAGACTGACTTGTAAACACATTTATTCAAAGAGAACTTAATCACAATGAATCCTTCTTGTAGATATTGCTTTGGAGAGAGAAACACGTGAACATGCAATAAGAGATCAATAACGGGAAATAATCAATGAGCATTATTTTAGTACATGCAGTTTTCGTTGACGGCTAAATAAATTAAGAATTAAATGAGTTGTAAATTATGTGCTGCCGTTGAATTTTATCCTACGGATAACATTAACTTAACTTTATTTTGAGATCCCCCAGTTTGGGAAAATTTGGACTTAACTGATACAAGTTGCAATGTCATTTCTAGGTCAATGGTGCATCTTAACAGGATTATTACATACCACAATACTAGGTATAAAAATGTAAAAGGAAATGCACTTACTCAAATAAAACAAATTAATCAGATAAATAAATTACAGCACCATAAACTGTAAAGGTAGATCATGAAAGCTGGTTCAATTGGGTGATTTCTAGAAATGGTCAAAATTTCAAGCTATGTTTAATACAATGATTTAGGCTGATCCGGGTGGATCTAATGGTGGGAATTAAACCACTGAACCACTGCAGCTCTTCCTTTAAGGGTTTCTTTATCAACTGAGCTAAGCCACATGTATCTCATCTTTCGATTTGAATACAACACAAATCAGTAATAGAAAGAAGGACTAATGGACTAAAATAGAGACTATTAGCCCATTTGTCCTTCGCTGTTATCACTTTTTTTATTGTATACCGATCAAATGTTGCAGTTGCATGTGAACTATGCAGCTTCACAGTGTAATATATAGTGAAACTTGTCTCAGTGGACACTTCTACACTGAGGACACCTGCTTACAATGGGCAACATTTATAAAACCCATTTAGCATCTATGTGAAGGACATTTGTCCACAAAGGAAAGAATGTTGGGGTCCATTAAGGGTTCTTTATATACAGATTTTGTTGTGTTTTATATTGTTCTCTTAGTGCAAGGTAAAAAGCTTATAGAGTTGTAGGTAATTTCAAACACATGCATTTTGTAATTTACAAAATGCCCTGATGCTATAATGTTTCCTTATTTAAACAATTTTCAAGTTAAGTATGTGTATAGGTAACTTGTAGATACAAGAATTATCATAATTTGCAAATATAATTACTCACTGGTAAAGGACAATCCAAAGAAGATTAGAAATATCCGATCGATGCACTTGGAAGAATTATAATAAATGAAAATGTCAGAGAAAAAAGCTGAAGACACTAAGGATATTTTGCCTGATCTCACAGACTGGTTCCTGAAATATATTATATGTAGGAAGTATAATGACCCAGGTCTTGCATTGTAGCCATACCACTCTGTTGATAAATTCCTTCACCATGCTACCGGTATATATGTCAAAGAGGATGAAGTTCTTTGACCATGCTATATGTGATACAAAGAATGAAGTTCCTTGACCATGTTATATATGCTACAAAGGATGAAGTTCCTTGACCATGCTATATGTGCTACAAAGGATGAAGTTCCTTGACCATGTTATATGTGCTAAAGAGGATGAAGTTCTTTGACCATGCTATATGTGCTATAAATAATAAAGTTCCTTGACCATGCTATATATGCTAAAGAGGATGAAGTTCCTTTACCATGCTATATGTGCTACAAAGAATGAAGTTCCTTGACCATGCTATATATGCTAAAGAGGGTGAAGTTCCTTGAACATGCTATATGTGCTACAAAGAATGATGTTCCTTGACCATGTTATATATACTAAAGAGGATGAAGTACCTTGACCATATTATATATACTAAAGAGGATGAAGTTTCTCGACCATGCTATATGTGCTACAAAGGATGAAGTTCCTCGACCATGCTATATGTGCTACAAAGGATGATGTTCCTTGACCATGTTATATATACTAAAGAGGATGAAGTTCCTTGACCATGCTATATATGCTAAAGAGGATGACATTCCTTGACCATGCTATATGTGCTACAAAGAATGAAGTTCCTTGACCATGCTATATGTGCTACAAACGATGAAGTTCCTTGACCATGCTATATATGCTAAAGAGGATGAAATTCCTCGATCATGATATATGTGCTAAAGAGGATGAAGTTCCTTGACCTTGCTATATATGCTAAAGAGGATGATGTTCCTTGACCATGCTATATGTGCTACAAAGAATGAAGTCACTTGACCATGCTATATCTGCTACAAAGGATGAAGTTATTTGACCATGCTATATATGCTAAAAAGGATGAAGTTCCTTGACCATGCTATATATACTACAAAGGATGATATTCCTTGACCATGCTATATAGGCTACAAAGGATGATGTTCCTTGACCATGTTATATATACTAAAGAATGAATTCCTTGACCATGCTATATATGCTACAGAGAATGAATTCCTTGACCATGCTATATAGGCTACAAAGGATGATGTTCCTTGACCATGCTATATATGCTAACGAGAATGAAGTTCCTTGACCATGCTATATATGCTGCAAAGGAGGAAGTTACTTGACCATACTATATGTTGTAAAGATGATGAAGTTCTTCAGTGTAAGTATACTCCCAGAGATATGTTGTGGGAAAATGATTGACAAGAAAAAGAAACAAGTATTGTTTGACATCCAACTTTTCATGACTTGCAGCAAACATACAGTTCTTTGTTTTGGCACTTGGGCACAAGCCAATTTTTTTACTATGTTGCATTTGAAGATGTTTTTTAGATTTAAATATAAAACTTTATTTATTTTACAGTAATTGTAGAAAAAGTTTTAACAACTCGTGTCATCTCATTGGTGTAGGTTATGGAATTAGATGGTTCTAATTTTGGAGGAAACTGTAAAACAAGGAGACAAATCACTGAATTAGGATAATCATCCATAATTCCTGGCATTAGGAACCTCTGAGGATCAAATCTGGAATCACTGAGGTGCATAACCACTAAGATTTCCCTGGCCTTGTGCAGCCATTGACAGAGTCTTCTTGATGCATTTATCATGTAAACAATGATTTAACTACTAGCACTTCTCCCTTGTCATTAAGGAATTTATTTTCTTTTACTGAAAGCAATTTAAATAGACGTACATGAAATAGATGTGTCAGTCTTGCATGTCCTTTTCTAATCACATCAAAATGTTAATTTTGAAAAAAAAAATTGCTTATTATTTCACTTAAAAGATAAAGGTAAAGTAGCTGTTCATAGAAAAAAAATCTTTTGTGGGGGAAAAACATCACAAGACAAAGGATAGCTTGAATGAATTATTTCAGATCCAGAATGAGCAGAAGATATAAGGTTATTTTGGCATGGAGTAAATATCAATACCACATTGTGAATTCATACTTCATTTTTTGAAAGCAGCCTAAGGAAACGTTGTGCTGGCAACTTTAAAATTCTTGATACCCATGAAAGTATTATAATGCTGTCAGTCACAAGGGTAATTAGGGCTCCACATCACGAAGCAGGTAATTAGGGCTCCACATCATAATGCAGGGAATAAAGGCTCCACATCATGAAGCAGGTAATTAGGGCTCCACATCATGATGCAGGTAATTAGGGCTCCACATCATGATGCAGGTAATTAGGGCTCCACATCATGATGCAAGGAATTAAGGCTCCACATCACAAAGCAGGTAATTAGGGCTCCACCTCATGATGCAGGTAATTATGGCTCCACATCATGATGCAGTTAATTAGGGCTCCACATCATGAAACATGTAATTAGGGCTCCACATCATGATGCAAAGAATTAAGGTTCCACATCATGAAGCATGTAATTAGGGCTCCACATCATGATGCAGGTAATTAGGGCTCCACATCATGATGCAGGTAATTAGGGTTTCACATCATGAAGCAGGTAATTAGGACTCCACATCATGATGCAGGTAATTTAGGGCTCCACATCATGATGCAGAAACCCTATAGTAATCACCTTTTATGTCTGTCTGTTTTGTTAGTCTGTTCACACTTTTTGCAACCATCATAGCTCTGCAACCATTGCAAATATTTGGATTCCATTTAGTAGGTATGCCATTTAAAGGTTACATCTTTTCAGGTTCAATTTTAGCAGAAGTATTGCCTTTTTCAGTCAATTTTAATCTTCACTACAGCAAATTCTATTATCCAGCATAGTGCAGGAACCATTCAACATATTCTGATGTAATTTGGTGTGTACAGTGTCTCTTAGACCTAGATGTGCCTTTAATGGGTTTTGTCTTGTCAGCTCCAATTGGGGTAGAGTTATGACCTTTGACAATTGACTTTATATATCATATCACAGGATGTTGCTTGTAACCAGAATAGCTCAAGAACCATTTAACGTATTTTCATGAATTTGGTATGAACATTATTTCATAGACTTGCACATGCCTTTTATGGGTTTCATTCCCGTCATCTCCATTTAGGACACAGCTAAGGCCTTTGTAAAGCAAATTTTTATCTTTACATGGAAACTTGGAATGTTGCTTGTATAGCTGAAGAATCACTTGACTTATTACAATGGAATTCGGTAAGAACATTGTCTCTTGGAGATAGATGTGATTTTTATTGGTTTTGCCTCCTCTACATCATTTTGGACAGACTTATGGCCCTTGTTGATCAACTTCATATCTTTACATGAGATGTTGCTTGTGATCAGTATAGGTTATGCTCCACTGTTTTCAAAACATTTTGCTTCCTCAAACTTATGTCATCTGCATGATGTTCAATCTTCGCAGTGAAAACTGCCCAGTACTGGAGCCTTTTCTATCTCAAATGAACCAAAACAGAATTCTCTACAAGTCTGACTTATGGTTTTATTGTATTTTCAAGTTAGAAATATTCTGCTTCCATTCAAATCCAGATTTGGAACATGCAAAAAAGCATTTGACATTTTTTAAAATTTTTTTTACCCTGTCCCTGTTTTGACAAACAAACTGTCATTCAGCTATACTCATATGAAGATTTAAGTACCTGAATTTGCCTTTCTCTATACAAACTTTGAAGAAATCCTGACTGGCTAAACTTTGTTAATTTCGTCTGAAAATTTTACTCGATACATATTTTTGGCTTATAAAACTCTGCATTCACTCTGAGTGCATAGTTTCACAGTCCTGTGGTAGTCATACTGAGCTATATATCCACAGCATCTGGTACATATTGAACGCTTGAACAAAACTGATTCACACCAACCTTAGCATGCCAGGATTCTACTTTAAATGACACATGATCCTGTTGCAAAAAATGTTGGGATTCATTTTTTTATTTAGTAACATTCACCCCTGTGCAAAATATGTGGAACCATAGCTCAAGAAGCATTGAATATATTCTGATACAATTTGATATGAACATTGTTTCATAGACCTTGGAGTGCCTTTCATGGATTTTGTCTCATCTACTCGATTTTGGACAGAGTTAAGGCCTATGTTGATCAACTTCATATCTTTACATGCATTGTTGCTTGTGTTGATGGGTCCTTGAATGAGTTTGATTTCAACCATTCCACATTATCATTTAGAGGAGTCATGGCCCCTGAATGCCCAATTCACCTAACTCCAGTTTCCCAACACATATGCCTGTTTAAGCCCCACTGAACCAATCTTACTGTCAGAGCTTGGCCCTTTCTGATGCACTCACCATTAATAGCTCTTTTTACAAGCAAAAACTATCTGAAAATCTGCTCATAATGTGTATGTTTCATAAATTATAATATCAAGAAAGATACAGTAAATTAGGACAAAAATAAACATGACAAACCATATAAAGATTAATAGTAATAATAATAATAATGATAATAATATTAATTATATTAATACTTTATTTTCAGAGGGTGCAATTCATTTAGTCAAATTCTTAGCTAATCTCACACGAAGCCCTCAGATTAACTTTTAAGATAATTTATATTTAGTTTGTTTAAATTCAATGAAACCCAAAACTTTGTGAGTCACAGTAATCAGGTGTGACTACTTCCAGAGTTTAACCATGATGCTGGCAAGTCTGAGTCATTACAAGCATGTTTTTCTGCTTTGTTTTAGATGTTCAGTAGCAACTGGATCAGTATGGTAAAGGATGAGGCAGGCATTGATTGACAGAGGAAAATAGATGTTACCAGAAAAAAACAGCACTGATGTCTGGAATGTTATTATCATTAGACCATGTAGTCACAGTGTTCTGGTCAGTATGTTATACAATGTGGTGCTATGTAAGTTCGAACTGGTAGATCAAGACTTATTATGAAATAACTTAATTATTTCATTTATAATCTTCATAGTTATGTCTGTTTGTGCACAAAAACATGTCATATTTGATAAAGTGATTAATACACATGCATTGTACAATCATGAAAACACAAATTAAATTTTATTGTAGATGCAGCTAGCATAATTCATCCACCTGTAACGACCAGGTAATCAGTTGAATCAGACTGTTATTTCTCTTAAATTCCCAAATGATATTTGTGACATAAATTTTAATATTTTAATGCTAACTGTAAGGATGCAAATTTCTGTCGATTTCTGTAGAGAACATTTAGTTTGACAGAGAACAATTAATTAGATTTATGAGGAAAGGCACCGTATGAAATCGCTATACTGCGAGGGGTTTAATGTCCCTGTTTCAGGGGCGAGATGGATTCTTAATTAAGCCTTCATTATTTAACGGTCAAGGAAAGGGTTAATTGAGATCTTGGTATCGAAAATGTCAAAGTTGACAGTTTGCAGGACTAGATATGAAGCAAGTAGAAGTTGCATTATCTTTTGGAAATTCTCCAGAATCGGTTATTTGAAAATCTAGAAGGTTACACTGACCGAATTTTGTTGCATATTTATAAAAGGCGGTAGATCCGTTTAATCTGATTGGCTACGCTAAATAAGAGGTGTGTTACCCAGATGAAATTTCATGTTTTACTATGCCTCATCGCAAAATTTAGTCAGGCTAAGTTTTTTCTGCAAGAGAAATAGATTTGACTGCAAGACTGAAAATAGAAGAAGTTCTCTTGTAAAAACAATTATTCAAGGGACGGATGTCTGGAAAGTTGACGGACACAATTCTGGCGGTAGAAGCGAGTGAGGCTTGAAAGCACAAGGGGAAATAGCTCCATCCACCCACCTGCATATCCACATTTCCACCTACCCACACAAAGTTGAGGGCCGACAGAGGCGAGATAGAGTGAGTGAGGAGGGGAAACAGCGAAAGAACAAAGAGAACAGCAATGGTGACTTTGGAGGGACCAGCGTTAACCAGGTTATGCTGTTATGCAGGGGCAATGACTTCGATTGTTCACTTGATTCTATGATGAACTAATTCTATTGTTTAAAACAGATCGGCTATTTATATAAGTATATTTGTGTTTGAAATTCAGTAAATGATTTATTTCAAAAAGAAGTGTATCTTCCTAATGAAATGTATTATCTCAGTTTGTTTTATGTAAGTGATTAAATTGTTATATTTCATGTATGGGGGCTCGTGTTATTCTGTTCAATATGTCTGCTCAGATCTCTGTTTATCCTATCTATAAACTTCATAATTTATTTTATTATTTACTCGATCCAGGCAATAACACAGAGGTCGATCATCCTCTAGTTAACGATAACCAACCAAACAAAGCAGACACCTTGTAACGAGGGTAGTCCACCACAGATACATTCCATTACATATTTAATTTAAATATAAACACAAAGAGTAGAAAATGAATATTTCTGTTGATCATCAATATTTTGAAGTAGATTTACAAGTACTATATACATATGTATACTCGCTTACAAGTACTATATACATATGTATACTTGCTTACAAGTACTATATACATATGTATACTCGCTTACAAGTACTATATACATATGTATACTCGCTTACAAGTACTATATACATATGTATACTCACTTACAAGTACTATATACATATGTATACTTGCTTACAAGTACTATATACATATGTATACTTGCTTACAAGTACTATATACATATGTATACTTGCTTACAAGTACTATATACATATGTATACTCGCTTACAAGTCAAGTCCAACTGCAAACTGCACAGACCCAGATCTGACATCCCATAAATTCTCCATTAAATCTGGGTCTGTGCAGTTTATTAGGAGTAATCAGTAGAACAAACAACATAGACCCTGATCTGCCAGCACATTATATGTGATGGCAGATCAGGGTCTGTGTTGTTTGCAGTTGGACTTGACTTATAAGTGAGTACATGTATATACTTTATCTACCAGTGATAGGGGTAAATACATTCATGATAATATCAGATCACATCTTATCATTTGTTTCTGTACTGTAAGCCGATAGATGAAAAACTATGCTGATAATCAAAAGCTTTTGATCTAAACTATTTTAATGTGTTCATCTTCTTTACTGTCCCATAGTGTGCACTGCGTTAATGTCTCTTTGATGAATATTAATTTGGATTTTCACTTTTTTCTCTTAAAACAACTTTTCTGTATTAATACACCTCTTTTCAGATACTGTGGACTGGTGATGAAATATTATCTCCCCTAGCCTGGCTGCCAGGCATTGCATGTGTAAGGTAGGACAGTGACCAAATTATTTAAAGTAACATGTGCCAGTACACACAGAGTCTCATGCATGAATTCAAATATACATGCTTTGTCAGTGTTTGTGATGTAATGAGAGACAGCAATATTTAGTTGTTTCTTTTAGGTTTATGAACATTAATTTTAAGGACTTGCATGGAAATAAATGTATTCTAATTTCAATATAGTGCCCAAATTGATCAAAACATTCTTCTAATTGTTACACTTTCTTCTTTAGAGGACCTCAAGGGAGAATAGTTTTTGAGTAAATGAGTCACCTTCTAAATAAAGTATTATTATTATTATTATTATTATTATTATTATTATTATTATTATTATTATTATTATCAACTCTTAACAGTTATGGCACTTTTCCTAATTGTTTGTCAGTGCTAAACTGCATGTTGTAGATTTCTAGATTTACATTCAATATGGCAGAATTTTGTTCAGTCCTGCCTTTCAGTCCCTGGGCAAACTAAAAGTATTTTTCCATAACTGAGGAATAACTATCTGAAAAGATATGTATGGAATAGGTAATTGTTTGACCAAATATGTTGTTAAAAGTGTTGTTTGAAATTTCAGCTGCATTTACAGGTTTGTAAGATTACTTTACAAATGCATATGGTAATGTATTGACTAGTTTTTGAGGCAGAGACAGTCACACTCCTGGAGAAAGGCATTAAGGACAAGGGCTGTGGAACTATCACTTTTTACTTTCTTATTGCATTGGAAATCTTCATATCAGATAATTGGCTAAGATTCTAATTAAAGAAGAAAATAAAGTAATTTTCTAACAATGAAATTAAATTGCAATGGTCATCCTTCATCACTATAGTAAAATAATTTGGAGCCCTGTTATGTACACAGTTGTTTGTACATTTCAACTGCCAGACCTACAGCTAACTGAGGGTAATTCACTTTGACAGGCAAGTAAACACTGTATGCTTCTAAATTATCCAACAACATCTCTGCATTAAGAGATGTTACCTAGGTTGTCAAAGACAAATAAGCCTAATTTTCATGGCAAATGAGGTTAGTGATTCTTAGTCAAGTATTCATCATGAGATATGTGGTGACTCGGTGCTTAGCATTCTGGACTTTAATCAGTCATTTGCAGATTCAAACCCTGCCCTTACCAGTCTGGGTTAAACTTTTGTGGTGTGTCTCTTGGCAAGGCACTTAACTCACATTGCGTTATAGTTTTTCATGTGCTGATGTGTCTAGTGGCATGGCACTTAACTCACATTGCCTTGATAGTGTTTCATGTGCTGATGTGTCTATTGGCATGACACTTAACTCACATTGCCTTGATAGTGTTTCATGTGCTGATGTGCCATTACAAATTACCAATCAATCATACTTATATTATTATTTTCAACAATAATAATAATAAATTCTTGACCTGATTGCCTTGTTATTCTACTTTTGTAATTATTTTGTTATGTAGTTGTGTGGGCCAAGACGTAGGTGTATTACCTTTGGTAAAACATTTTTAATTTTCAGTTTTGCAAAGGCAAAATGTGCAGCTATTGCATTGTGGTACTGATACTCATTAAAAAGTAATAATTACCCAGAATGCTTCAGAAACTGAGAGCCTTGGAAATATCAATGTCAGTTTTCCAGGAGTTTTGATCGTCATTAATTTGATACTGACTCCACTAGTCTTCTTAATTTCTGATAAATTTCAGATTTATGTTTCCAGTTTTGTTTTCCCAACATATTCCAAGATTCTGTTTATTGCTGGACAAAAAGATAAAAGGACAAATCTAACAGATAATCTTAACCAATCAGTTTAGAGCTGATTTTGTGGGTCCAAAGTCATTCTATTTAACCAGTAGTTGATCCATGATATTTATTTAATTTTAGGACCATTTTAAGAAAAGAGGAATAAAATTGTATGGTTGAACATAAAATGACAGGATATCCATCCCTCTCTTACATTGCCCTGAAAATATGGATTTTGTCATGTTCTCATTAACTTGTATTTTTGCTGGATTTTGAACAGATACAATCCTTTGTTAAATCATAAAATTGTAACATTTAAAATTTTACCTAGTTAACAGTTTGATCTGTCAACACTGTTCAGATATGGTCTGATCTGTCAACACTGTTCAGATATGGTCAAGATAAAATTGATGTATGTATATACAGCCAATTTTAATGTCCTCACTCCTGACTAATTGCATGAAATATTGCTCAAATTTGTCAGATAGCATCAGCTAAATCTGCATCTGTTTACTTGATTTGCCATTAATTATGTGAATTGGTCACTCCTGGTCAACCTCAACCCAGGGAATGTTCTGTGAGGTGATACCTGACCCTGATTCAGCATCAGATGTGTCCCAGGTATCCCTCTCTTCTTATCTGTTGTGCCAGAAAATTGAAGTGCATGCACACATTCTATTATGAATTTTACATTAATCTTTCTCCTTCTGCAGTTGTCCTTATCAGAGTTTGGCTTTGCTGGATCCTAAATTTTCCTTTATCAGCTTTTAATGGGAAGAGTGGAATTTCTGGTCCCCCTTAGGCTCTAACAGACTGTTACACATGCAGGTGTTCAGTACTTTTTGGTTGCACAAAAGCAGTCTTTTAAACTCGAGTTTAACTTTAGTTTCAATTTTTGCTGCTCTTCAAAGTAGGAAATGTAAAATAAAGGATAGTGTTCATATCCCCCTGCCCAAATAAAACTGATAGTCCATTTCACATTTTAGACTGTCCAAATAAAAGTGATAGTCCATTTCACATTTTAGACTGTCCAAATAAAAGTGATAGTCCATTTCACATTTTAGACTGTCCAAATAAAAGTGATAGTCCATTTCACATTTTAGACTGTCCAAATACATTGGATCCTTTATTAAAAAATGAACTTATGTGAGGTAATTTATCCATAGCTTTCAGTTTTAAAGAATGTATGGTGTTGCCTTAGAATGTACATGATTATCCTTATCATTATGATATGATATGATTATCTTGATTAAGATTATCATTATAATTATGATTATTATTATAAGTATCATTAATATTATAATTATAATTATCATTAAATTATGAGTATGGCTATGATTATCAGTATATGATTATAATTAGGATTATGATTATAGTTATGATTATGATTATCATATCATTATCATTATCACTGTGCTTAGCAATATGATTATCACTATAATTGGGATTATTATTATGATTATGATTATTATTATTATTATAAGTATCATTATCATTATAATTACAATTATGATTATAATTAAAATTAGCATTATGATTATAATTAAGATTATCATTCTGATCATCGTTGTGATTATTATTATTATTATATTTATCATTTATCAATTTTTGACCCGAGTGAATATTCACATTAATTTTGCTCATCAGTCATGCTTCATGTTATATCAGTGACTAGCATGTGAAATTTATCAGCAGCAAATAATACCTTGTGTTTTGATTGGTTAAAACTCTTGCATATCAGGTCAATATATAAGATCATACACACTTACACTTAGCACAGTTCGAAAAGTTGAGTCAAGCCTGAGAGTTCATCGAGTAATTTTGAAAATGTTGACTCTTTTATTTTTATTATTCTTGTTTGTGGTAGTTGTCTGGAGTTTTCACTGTAGCTCCATTTTGAATTTTCATGTGATTGAGATATTTTACGCATGTTGCAGCAGATTTGCTGTGGCTACATTTTGATTTTCATCTGATGCAGACAATTTACACATTTGTGCATTTTGAATTTCACGTGATTCAGACATATTATGCATGCTGCATCAGCATACATGTGACAGGACCAGGATTTCAAACCAGTAGATTTACAAATTTTGATCAGTAGATTGGCCTCTAAACCAGTAGATTTTTTATCAACATAAATTTAACGTTTCGGGGGGATGAAAAACAAAACAAGTGGAGTTTTTTGTGCCATAATATGTATTCTCTTCATACTATAATAAAACAGCAAGTTTGAACATGAATCAGATTCAGATTTTGATGGAAAATGTTACAATAATAATTAATATGAGTCAGTATACGGTCAAATAATGAAAAAGGAAAAGTTGTTTATCTGATAGTTCACTGCAAAGAATTTTCTTTTATAAAATCCAATAGCATTTTTAGTTTCATTGACAAGATCACTGTCAAGTGACCACTAATGACATTCATTGTGATTATTAAAGTTCACACTTAACAGGCTCTCAATAGTTCTCTGGTCCCGATTTCCCCTTGAATCACTTTGTATTTTGCGAAGAATGGAGAATGTCCTCTCTGAATCACCATTAGAATGTTGTAATGACAGGTCAACCACATTCAGCCTGCAAAAAAGTTCTAACTTCAGTTTTCCTGCTGCTGATTTTGTAAGGTTGCTGACTACTCTCCAATACTCCTCCAAGCTATGTTCACCCAGAGGAGGAAGTTCCTGACTTGGACTTGGGATGTATACCTGAGCCTCGTTCTCAAAGGCTTCTTCCTCTTCATGGCTCAGATCTAAAAATCTGTTAGCAAGTTTCACCACTATAAATTTAAAAAAATAAAAATTGATTTAGACTTGAAAGAAAAATGAAAGAAAAAAAAAATACATGATGTATTTATGCTTTTATAAATAATTTATCCAAACTTTAAAACTAATTATCTTGTAATATGTTTTTAACTGATATATCTTATCTAGGACTTGAACTTAATTTATGTGCATGAAAACTTCAAATAGTTTATGTAATAAAAAAAAAGCATACCTTTGAAACACACAATGCAAACTCAGGACCTTTGCTACTCGCCTGCACACACTTAAACTCTGATATTCAAGCATTGTTGAACTTGTAATATTTCTTAGCTGGTGGTTTCTTAGCATTGGGAGAAAGCACACGTTTCGGCATTTTGACATGAATTGAACAAAAATGTAAGAGTTGTCCTCTTAAAACATTTTGAACAATACAATAACAATTAAACAAGACAAAAATCAAAATATTTACCCTAAATCATGGTCGGTCTCTTCATTTTATCTCCCCTCCGCTAAGGGTTGGCCGATTTTCATCAAAGGCTCAGAAGACATCATGGACCATCTTTTATCCCTTTATTACTTATAACACCTCAAAAAAATCCTGCATTTGGCCTTAAACTCCTCAAATTCCAACAATAAGGTAATCAATTAGCAGCTTGCTGTGTACACATGTCAGCTGTTCTTTAACAGTTCTAATCTTATTGCTCTGTCATGTATCATTCCACCGGTCATTGTACTAGTGGACCATTTCCGGTCCCCTGTAGACTGGCTCTGGCTGGTTTCTCTAATGTGTTGATGGAACGTGTAAAAATACCTTTTCTTTTTTTTTTTTTTTTTTTTTTTAATTTTCAAAAGCGGTAGATTTGAACTACTAAATGGTATGTGCGGTAGATGGCCTTTAAAACAGTATTTTTGGCCTACCACCAGGTGAATCACATGTATGCATCAGATTTTGCTGTAGCTACATTTTACAACACATTCTTTCATAATTATTTGGCATGGCAAATGCAGAAAAAATGTCTCTGTGATCAGGGACTTGCAAAAATTATAAGTCACTGCATGAGGGAACCAATTTCAGTGATTTGTCCAATGATTTAAAAGAAGGAGCTGTAGGTAGTATTGTGCCAATCCAATATACACCAAAATCATATTCTGCATCGGAGATGGCAGAAAACACAAAATCCAGGAATTCCAAGCCAGACCAAGATAGGCCAGTGTTTGATGTTAGGTCGAACCGGATTACAGGTGAACGAGATACATCAGGATGAGCTTCCTTCATTGACAAAACAGAAGAAGAAGAGGACAATGAATTGCGAGCATTAAAGGAGGAGCTAAGAAGGGTGGAGAAGAAAAAAAAAGAGCTATCCTGGAAAAAGAGAAAGAAAAATTAAGAGGGCAGATGGACAAAGTGAAGGCAGAATTAAAAGACCTCGAAAATTCAAAGAAAGGTACATCTTCTGAGTTTATTCTGAATTCTGATAAAATTACATTGAATGATTTAAGAAAAAATAAGGATTTAAAATCTAAGACCTATACAAAAATTGTCAAAATTAGGCTTAGTACATTCCTTTGATTCTGACAGTTCTTCTGTTATCTTAGAAGAGTTGGATGGTAAATCTGTTGATGTTCATGATGACCAAAAATCCAAATCTAATGTAAAGAAGAAATATTGGAAATATTCTGAGTCTGATTCATCTGAGAGTTTTGAGAATAGTAAAGTGAAAGATTAAGAAAGAAAAAGTAAAAAAAGTCAGCAATCAAGGCTAAATCTTCTGACAAGGTCACGTTTCCCAAAAATGGCCATATTCCTATTTACAATTTTAATTTATAAATGAATCCAAGTCTTTTGATGATCTTGACTTGAAAACCTTTGTTCCAGGGGAATTAGAGATCATTTCAGACACAGAAATTTCAAAAGTTGAAAGAACTGGCATAATGGGTTTGTTTAAAAAAATTGCGTATTATGCCGCAGCTTATGAATGGAAGTTACTAAAAGCCTTGTACGCAGCCTGGCTTCGACGAATTAAATTAGGAAACAAAATGTCGTCAGATGATCCACAACAAATTGAGACGCCAATTTTAGCTAAAGCTGTGTAACTTGAAGATTTCAGGAAAAGCAAGCCTTTATTACCTGCTTTTAAATAAGGTAATGACCAAAATCCAGAATCAGCTGATCACATATGGTTTTGCTCAGGATATCCGCATAATAAGTGCTTACACAAAAACAATCACTCCCATCTCGTGAAAGGCAAGTTTCGATGGGCACAGCATATCTGTGCCACATGCTGGTAAAAATTAACACATCCTGAATGTTCCTCCACTTGTCCACAGTTACAAGCTTGACTCAAGACCAGTATGTTTATTAGTACTAACAGTAATGAAACATTTATTTCTTCCAGAATTTTCAAAATACACTAAATGTGTGTCTCATGCTAAGCAAAATAATATGGACATTTATATCACATGGCCAGTTAAGTCACAGAGTAAATTTTAAGAGATAAAACACTTGTCAAAGGACTAGGGACTCTAGATCACTGTAATGGCTTCAGAAAATGTCCAAAATTTATTTTCTTTATTTTAAAAGCTGTTTTATTTATTTTGTATAGACATACCTTTGTCTGTAATAATATGTTATATTTTTCATATTTATCGCGTGCGATGACATCATCGGCAGCATCGCTTGAGGTGTAAAATGCGGAAAATGTGAAAAATTTGTCTGACTATAATGTATTTATACAAATTTAACTATTCCCGCAGTCATGAAACAATGTGAAACTTTCAAGACATTTCCCTTATTAGATAAGTTGTAATCTCAGAAAATTTTATGTTGTTTCACTCATGTGGGATATGGTAATTTTAAAGAAAATGGTTAGATTCTATGGCAGGCAACAGTGACGCTTTTATCGCAGCAGCAGTTTACAAGGTATGTAAATTTCATTTTACAAATATTATGCCACAATAAATGAGTAAAGTATGAAATTAAATGCAGTTATACTTTATCAGACACACATATTCTTTAGAAATTAAGGAAAATCTTCACAGTTGAAATATTTCCAGGCGGTGTTGATTTGCAGATGATGTGTTTTATGACAATATAGACAATGCAGCTTGGTTTATAAAATATTTTTATCAGACTGGTATTTTGGACAAATATTTCTCTATAAGAGCATTATATACAGTGGTATGAAATACTGTGAAACTGTTCTTAATTCGTTTTGAAATTTTTGTTAAACATTTTGTCTCAGCAATTAACAAAAATAATCTATGAGAATTAATGATAGTGCGGTAACTGATGCCAGATTCTCTGGGGACTCTAGTTCCAAACTCACAATGTTTATAACTGGAAGGGTTAGTGAGGAAAAGCGCTATGAAAAGAGTATTTATATTGATTTGCAAACAAGTACAAAACCATATCTTATATAAACAGTGTGCTAAAGACTAGAAATATTTAGTAGAAAGATAATCCTTGTGGCTGCTACAGAGTACAAGAAGCTTTACATAGCTCATATAAATACATTTAATGCAAACATAGTTTCTTGGTCCAATGGTATAATGTCTGCTTGTCTACAAAGCCGACCTGGGTTCGATTCCCAATAAAGAAGGATTTTTTTTCTTTTTCTCATTTCCACTTATTTCAGATAGTAATCAGTAATAAATTTATTTTCCAGATTGATATGAAAAAATCTTAATGGTCACCAATTATTTCTTTTTAAAAAATTTTTTACCACTAAGTTAAGATATTAACATGTAATAATTGTATTTTCCCGATGATTATAAAAACAATCTTAATAGTCACCTCTGATTTATTTATTTTTGTAAAAAAAAAGACTAATTGTCATAGTATCATACAAAGTGTCGTTATATGTTTTATTCTTTAGCATTTAATTTGAAGATGTTGTGACAAAGATTACGAGTAAGGAGATTATGTGATGCAGGAAAAGATGGCTGACTCTAAAAGCAGGTACTTGAAGAAGAAAGTTCATTATTTGTTATGTCACAAATTAATTGCCTCATGGGTAACATATTACAAAAAATTACATCTTGTTGCAAGGACATGTGCTAGAAAAAAGTATATAGACTGCAATGCAGTCTTGAAATGTATTTCATATCACTAATTAATTATTTAACTGAATATTCAAATGAATAAATAACATCTAGGACTCAAATATCAATTGAATAAGAAAAAATTCACCAATTACAAAAAACTACATGTCCCATCCTTTAGCTTTAAATACAGCATGTTCACAATCAGACTACAAGTCATGAACAGCATAATTATATTACATTTTGAGGCTGAGATTTGCTAATTAGTTGTCTATAGATTCCTTAAACTTTTAATCATGGACATTAAAGCACTTTATAACATAAGTTTACTTCATAACATTTATTTTTGTAAAGTGCTTTATACAGCACTAATTGAATAGTATCTTATTTTTATGTATAGTTACCATCGTCGAGACCGGATTAAGGCAGTAGGAGGACCTGTACAAATTTCAAAAAGCCCCCCTCCACCATTCCCTGAAAAAAATAATTAAAAAATAAGATAAAAGATTTATTTAAAAATACCATTTCACTGCATTGCGAGGCGCCTGCTAGGCGGGGGCCTAGGAGCAACTGCTCAATTTGTTCCGCCTTTTGTCCGGCCTTGACCATCATATCGTGCACCACCAGTAGTACTAACATTGGGTCATTTTCCTTCAGATTATATGAGCCAGAAATTACCCATGTATTGTATCCTCAAAACGAACTATGCCCAAAGAAAGAAGAGACCTCAGTGGTCCAAGAAACAAAGAGATTCGAAAGTTTATGCTAAGAAATTTCATGATAAATGTAAAAGAAACGGATGTGACTTGTGTTAAATGTAGAAGTACTACAGACATAGAGGAGCGTCTTTTCATGAAACAGCTCAACCCAATGATGATAATGTAGATCCTATTTACATTCCACCAGAAAATTCTCCAAAGAACATAACCTTGCCCCTGTCTTCTGTTATGGGTTCATCTCATTCATCCTGCTGCATATGCAAGTGTAGAGGGCCAAAAGCCAAAATTGATTGTAGTTCCAGCTTCAGTCAGGTATCACACGTTTATTGATAGAAATATAATCATTACAGCTGGTGCAAGATGTTGTCCTGGTCATATTGAGGATGACAGATTTAAAGATGCAGCATTTTAACGTATTTCAGACTTGAGATCTGAAACGTGTTTGAACAGGACAGATATTGTCAAGCTGATAGAAAGTATTAGAAACATTGCCCTTGAGAATAAAAGCAGACGGATTGATTTTGACTTGTCAACATCTATGACTGACGCTGATTATTACAATCTACTCGGTATTGACAAGGCCTCATTCGATGACATTTGTAGTCATGTAGAAAGTCTACGAGATTCAAAAATCAGATCCTACAGAACATGCATAGGCATCCTTTTGACAAAACTTCGCTCAGGTATGTCAAAATGTCAAATAAACTGCTATCAACAGTCTTTAATATCAGTGTTCCTTCCGTGAAACGAGCTATTACATCAGCTAGAAAAACCTTAGCTAAGGACTTTACTCCAAAATATGTTGACTTTGAACACATAGACAGAGGATCTGTAATCACTCAACATACTAGAAGCCTGGCGCAGGCCGTTTTTGGTGGAAATAACATTCCAGCAATTTTAGTCATAGATGGTACCTACATATACATACAGAAAAGTTCACAGTTTAATTTCCAACGTCGATCATTTAGTCTTCACAAATGACGTCCACTTGTGAAACCAATGATGGTCGTTAGTACAACCGGCTTCGTTGTCAGTGTTATTGGTCCATACTTAAGTGATGGTAAAAATAATGATGCCAGTATATTAAAACATGCCCTCAGCAGCAATATTGAAAAAATGAGAGAATGGATGCAAGAAGATGATGTATTTATTGTGGATCGAGAATTCAGACACTCAATCGACCTACTTGAAGATTTAGGCATCCGAACTGAAATGCCTGCTTTCTTGCAGAAAGGAAGGAAACAGCACACAGTGGAGGAGAGCAACGCAACACGATTAGTAACTAAAATACGACGGTTAGTTGAATCTGTCAATGGTAGGGTAAAAACATGAAAGTTTCTAGATAATGTTGTACCCAATTCACAGATACCATATATTGGCGAATATGTGAGACTCGTATGTGCTATTTCGAACAAGTATCGTCAAGCACTGAGTACTAGTCATTTCACAGATGAACAACTTGGTTCGAAAATGCTGCACCTATCTAAACAAAGTAATGAGCTCATGCAGAAGGTGGAATGTGAGGGTCTAGACATGAAGAGAAATCCTTGGGAAAATAGAGATGCCTCAGATACCATAATTCCTGACTTTCCAAGGCTTGATGAGGAAGACTTGCGAAATATTACTTTTGGAGTATACCAACTGAAGTTAGCAAAATCTTACACCTGTGAGCACCTTAGTGAGGATGGAGGTTATGATTTATTAGTGCATAAAGACCAGAATGGACTTCTAATGGCCAAAATTCAGAGCTGGCATGTGTCCAGTAGAGCGTACAAACTCTGGCTTGATTATGATCAATATTCAGTCAGAGGTTGGTACTGCCAATGTCGAGCCGGAGCCCGTGTTGTTGGTATGTGTGCACACATAGCAGCCGTCATCTGGTACCTTGGATATGCACGTCATCAAAATGCACCTTTTAATTCGACGTCTGACTGGAGTTCTTATTTGAATGTTATATATGTGTACATAATTAGTTCTTTTAAACATACAGTGATGATGTACAACATTTAGATTTTTTGTGACGATAATTGTATGGTCAAATACTCACATATCTGCTATTATTGTTAGCTCATTGGTTTTGAAATTGTTATCAACAACTGACTTGATGTCAGTATTCTTCTTACCATTCATTATGCATGTAAATATCACACCATATGTTTGTTTTTAGGGGCAATGGTAGATAATGTTTGAAAATCTGCTAAAGCGACATTCCCCAAACCCGAAACCAATTTGAAACTAATAATACTGTGAGCGTGTCCTTTGTTGATCATTACTTCGTAAAATGATTTTCTTTCTCTTTAATTCATCCAAATTGTCCATTGTGGACAGTTAAGTTTTCGTTTTAGTACTGTCATTCTGGAATAAAAGTGTTATTGAATACACTTAGTGATGCGGAAACTAGCTTTGCAAAGATTGTTAACATGCAGTGTGTTTAAATAGCTATTTTTTATTGTAATTTTGTTTTCTCAAATACATACTCTACACTTTATTGTGCCAACTCTCAAAGTCAATTGTGAATTGGTTGTGTATAAAGTAGCATGTGCTAGGCTAACATCGTGATACGCTTGCATGATGAACAACATCTTAGGTGACTCATTATTCGGATAACCGATTTCTCTGTTTGCAATTGATAAATGACAATTTCTATTCTTCTCCTTCTCCTTCTTAACACAGTGTATGTCTTTATCACAGTGTATGTCTATATCACAGTGTATGTATATATCACTGTGTATGTCAATATATCACAGTGTATGTCTTTATCACAGTGTATGTCCATATCACAGTGTATGTCTTTATTACAGTATGTCTATATATCAGTGTATGTATTTATCACAGTGTATGTCTATATCACAGTGTATGACTTAATCACAGTGTGTGTCTTTATCACAGTGTATGTCTATATCACAGTGTATCTTTCACTTCAATGATTTTATATAGGATTAATGTCAATTAAAAAAATTAAGTTTTGGAGCATATTAAAATGATTTTTCTTCCATTGATGATAATGTTATATAAACTTAGTACTTCACAGGATCTTAAAGTAAGTGTGTTCTGTAAAGATGCACAGAAAACCTAGAGCGATCCATTTGGGGTCCAAAAAAAATAAAAATGAAAGCAGTGAAGTTGAATATATATTTTTTCTTTTGGATGTTTGTTGATATTTGCAGAAGTCTTTTGTCAAAGTTCTTTAGTCCCCGTGATTTGCGCATATATATATATATATATATATATATATATATATATATATATATATATATATATATATATATATATATATATATATATATATTCAGCAAGTCTTTTGAAAAATTAAAATTTGCATGCATGACGTCATTAAAATCACGATAATGTCATGGAACCAGAAGTAACATCATTTTATGTAGGTAAACTTTTGGTGCCTCCAGCATACATAATTTGATTGAATTCAACAAAAATTTTATTATTCTGAACAAAACTTAGAGCCTTTTGGTGGTTGGGCCAAATTTGACCCTTGTAGTATCTAGTCCTTTGTAATAATTGTACCATCAATAGAGATTCCTTAGAATACAGTGTGTATGCTCATGATGGGGTAGTAAATTCAAATAAACATAACTTTGAGGGTGCAGAATTCCTGTTAACATGCAACTTAATTTAAAATTTTTTGCAATTGCTTCTGTTTGATTATACAGATTATATAGATTGTGATTTATTAAAATATGGATTTCCTATTGGTTTTGAAGAAATCGATGTTAACTCTCAAGAATTTCTGTTCCATGTCCATAGAAAAAATCACGAAGGAGCTACAGATTATCCTGATGCTATTTTGAAATATTTGCAGGAAGAAACAAGCCACAATGCAATTGTTGGTCCTTTTAAGAAGAATCCTTTCAATACACATAAATGGTTTTATCTCCTAATACACCAATGGTTTTATCTCTTTTAAATTCTGTTCCAAAGAAAGATAGTGGAGAAAGAAGATTTATTTTAGATTTCAGTTTTCCTAAGCAGCATGCTGTCAACAATTTTATTGCAAAAAATTATTTATTTAGGTGATTCAGTCAATCTTATTTATCCAAGAGTAGATGATTTTGTAGAGACAAACAAAAGTAAAGGGAGAGGCTGTCTTTTATTTAAAAAAGATCTTAGTAGAGCTTACAGACAAATACCGATTATTACTTAGTAGGTTATTCATAGAAAAGTCATATATATTTTGCTACTGTATTGTCAATGGGTTGATGCAGTGCTGCATATATATGTAAAAGAGTGACAAATGCAACAGTTTTTATCATGTTTAAAATTGGTATTTATATATTGAATTATCTAGATGATTTTGCTGGGCTGAACAGCCTCATTTAGTCCATTTTGCATACAAAATTAGGATCTATCTTAGAAAAATCAGGAATACAAGAAGCAGCTGATAATGCATGCCCTCCTTCTACAAAAATGACTTTTGTAGGAATATTATTTAACACTATCAGCATGAAATTAGAAATACACAAATTGTTTGTGTGAAATTTGAGATATAATTTCTTTGTGGTCAAGCAAAGTTTCAGCTGCCATAAAAGAAATACAATCTTTATGTGGAAAATTAAATTTGGTTTCTGCTTGTGTAAGGCCATGTAGAATTCTTTTCAGTAGACTTCTCAATTTGGTTAAGGGCTATCTTTGGATTGACTCAATTGGTTAAGGGCTATCGTTGGATCAACTCAAAAATGTATGTAATTCCTAACGAATTAATAAAAGATTTAAGATGGTGGCATGAATTTTTACCATTGTATGATGGGGTTTCTATGATGGCAGTAGGGGAGTGGTCACAATCAGATGAGATATTTTCTTTTGATTCATGTTTATCAGGTTGTGGTGGTTTCTTTAATGGTTTCTTTTTTCATGCAAAGTATCCTCATTTTATCAAAGAGAACAAATTAAACATAAATGGCCTTGAAATGTTATCTATTGTAGTCAGTTTGAAGTTATGGAGTCAAAAATATTCTGGTAAACGAATAATTGTTATTGCGACAATAAAGCAGCAGTAAGTCCTATACATTCAGGGAAGTCTAAATCTACCTTTTTGCAGAATTGTTGGAGGGAGATTTGCTATTTAGCTGCAATTCATGAATTTGAAATTAAGGCTGTTCATATTCAAGGTGTTAATAACATGTTGGCTGATCACTTCTGTTGCTAGCATCTGAATACTATTCATAGAAAGAATTGTTATCATTTTGCCATTTCAATCATGTTTGGTAAAATATTATTTGGCCAATATCCATCGATACATATATATCTATATATTTTTGTTCTTTTTAATATATAAAAAATCTTTTACATACATATTGTTGCAGAAAGAGAATTTCAAGAATTAATGGTAGACATGAAGATATCTGCTAATTCAACATATGCAGAAGGGACATTTAAAAATCTCAGAATGCGATGGGAAGCATATCTTTCATTTTGTACTTATTTTACTCTGAAGGCAATACCCACTTTCACAAGATTTCTGTGTCTTTTTGCACAGTTTTTGAGCAGATACTTTTATAATGTTGCATCAATTAGGAATTATCTCAGCAGGGTAAGGATTATGATTATATTTTGATCCTGGATAATGGTGATTTAAATAATTTTGAACTAAATCTGTGTTTCAAAGGAATATGCAGACTAAATTCCTATTTACCTAAACAAGCAGAACCCATAACACCGGATTTGTTAATGAAAATTTCAACATTATTAGATTTTTCTAATCTTGAAGATTCTACATACTGGTGCCTATTTTTATTTTGCCTTTTTCTCGTTAGCCAGAAAGTCCAATTTGGTACCTATTAGTAAATTAAATTTCAATTTTAATAAAGTGCCATTAAGAAAGAATGTACAGTGCCTTGAACATTTTTACTTCTTCATCTAACACAGACAAGAACGATTCAGTTTGGACAAAGAACTTTAGAAATACCATTGATTCAGATAACGAATTCAGTTTTATGTCCAGTTTCAGCCTTTAAACACATGTACAAACTTGTTCCAGCAAATCCCAAATCCCCCTTTTCACTTTGCCGAAACGCAAAATTTAAACATACAACATGTTTTAAAATAAACTGTGTGCTTTAATTTCTCTAATTGGTTTAGACCCGTCACAATATTCAACTCATAGTTTCAAACAATGGGGAGCAACTCTTGCCTTTCATGCTAAAGTTCCTTCTGAATTGATTCAGTTACAAGGTGATTGGGTAAGCAACGCATACAAACAATATCTTAAATTCAATTTAAGTGATAAATTACTAGTGTCTGAAAAAATGAAGTAATACATACTTTGCAGTTTTCATGAATAACCTCCGTTTATCTTTTCATTTGAAGTTCAGAAATCTGTCATGATTGTGTCAAATTCATTCCCCAAATATGTAACCCATATCAGGGTTACACAGTTCAGCCCATTCCTGGGGCCACTATTAGAAGTATTACAAATGTTGCACCGTCAGGCAAGGTGAGTATCAAACAGTTTGATTTTGTTATCTTCCATGTCTGAATAAATAACATAGAAAGTCAACAAATGGGTGAAATTTATTCTGAATTTACCAACTTAATATCTGCATCGAGGAAAATTGCTTCAAACACAAAAGTCATTTTATCATCTATTCTTCCGAGACCAAAAGATGACCACTTTATATCATAGAAATTTTTTCGAAATAAATAGGTTTTTGAAAAATAATTTATGCCCTGATTTGAATCCCAAGTTTATTGCATCTTGCAAACCCTTTTTTATAAAGGTAAAATCAAGCGGGAATTGTTTTCCAACAAAGATGGAGGTCTTCATTTGAATTTAGAGGGAACAGCTCATCTTAGGTATTTTTTCTTTCGTGTCATTGTACATCTGTAATTTTGACTAGATTAAAATATTTTTTTTTTAACTCGATACTTTGTTAGTTCTTTACATTTCAGTGGACGCAGCTACTACTGGACAATTCTCCATTGTAGTTTAGCAACTTTCAGGCAAAGAATTGATCCCTGGGTTGCTCAGCCATCTGCATATATGGACTTAGCATTGAACTTGATCCTTCAGTAGAAGATCTAGATCTAATGGGATACTTTTTGACTTTGGCTTATATCTGTGTGAGTTAGTGTGTGTACCAACTATTTATATCTTTATTTATCTATGTACATATATGACAACATGGCGGACCTTCGGCTTGGGGGGCCTGAGTGATTTCAAGTATATCTATAATATATTTGTCAAATGTTTCAAAGAGTTGAGCCAAGCCTGAGAGTTCATTGAGTAATTTCGAAAATCCCCTTCCATCCCATCCCATTTTTCTCAGCTACAACTCATTTCTGTTTCCTTTTTGAGTATGTATTCATATTAAAACAGTTAGATTTATAATGTAAATCGTGTTGGTTCATAATTAATTGGATATCAGTGATGTTGTCTGTCAGATTGTTGATGAATTTCTATAGATTTCCTTTTATGTTAGCATAAGAATCAGACCTGAGTGATTTCAAGTATATTTATAATATATTTGTCAAATGTTTCTTTATATTTTCATGTGTTGAATGAATTTGTATAATTACTACATAAATTAACTTGTCCTGAGTTGTTGAATTATGTCATTATTATATAATTCTGAGTGAATAGTCATTCTGTAATTGCTATTTTCAAAGTAACTCTCAGGCAACAACATTGGAACGCCAATACAGTTTGAATACTCATTCCTTCTATTTGTTGTAATTTAATTTTATTATCAGTATCTCACATGCTTTCATACATGCTTTCTATTTTAAGTATTATTGTCATTATATTATATTCTCTCAAATAGCTTTCTATTTTTTGCAAAAGAGGCAATTAATTATAAATATGATTATGATTATCATATTTATGATTTAATCCTACAGGTTCTGTAAATATGGCCTGTTTATTATCAGAAATATCTGCACCAAATTGAGTCAGGAACTGAAAATTTAGCACTGGTAGACTCAGTTATAGCTCAGAACACAATTGGTCAATAAAATAATGAATTTGGGTACCAAAATGTGATGATATTGTACCCCAGATAGCAGTAAAAAGACAGAATCAGGATCAAACCAAATTTCTAGTACAATGAAACGTATCTGAGTAGGTCCCAAGATAGTCTGGATCAAACGGATGAGTCCTGACCAAATCTAATTACATATGTAATTAGGTTTTTAACTTAGTGTGGACTATAATTAGGTTTATACTTTGTTCTGATAATTAAACAGGACCAAAGTTGCCATGCTCAAAGGGTCAACATAGAGAGCCACACAAGACAGTATGCATCCTGTGACCATTTGATGATTTAACCATGTGATTTACCCTAGACTTTGGGCTTAAAGACAGGGTTTGTGTATAAATTGAGAATAAACTCAATTCTCTGTCTGTGCAGGTGAACAGACTTACAAATATAGGCACCTGAATGGTCAGTTACATACATGTACCTGTTTGTTTTGATAGGCATCACACCTGTACAGATCTAACCAAGTGATTTCAAAACCATGTCAGAAGATAAGGCACCTCTGTACCATCTATACTCACTTATAAGTTGAGTACTCGCATAAAAGTTGAGTCCAACTGCAAACAACAGATACCCTAATCTGCCATCACAAAAATACACTGGCAGATCAGGGTCTATGTTGTTTGTCCAAATGATTACTCCTAACAAATTGCATAGACCCAGAGCTGCTGTTGCATTATACGATGGCAGATCTGGACCTATGCAGTTTGCAGTTGGATTAGGTTTGGTTTGGTTTTGTGGGTTTAATGCCATTTTTAAGCACATGATAGGGTATACATGGCAGCCAGTATATTTGGTGGAGAAAGAACCCGAGCTTGGCTAACATGGGTATGTGAGAAAGCTTGACAGTAGCTTCCCATGGGTCAGTGGTCAACACTAATATTCACATTTGATGGAGTTGAGGATTGAACCTGAAATTGCAGAAATGCAAAACAGTTGTCTTTACTACAGCAATATCCAGGATCCATTTTCTGCTGCCTTTTGTCCCAAGTTCATCTGGCATTCAGCCTCTGGTCACCCCTTGTCCACCAATGAGGAATTGTAGTGAGTTATCTTCCCAACTGGTGGAGCCACATAAAAACCTGATCCCGACATTTGGTCACCCCTCACATTTTATATCGTTCGCCAGAACAATCTATTGTTAATCAGTCGAGCAATAAACAGTTGTCAAAAGTTGAAAACATTAAATCATAGCAATGCCTGGGATGTGTTGCTGTGTACTTGGCTCTCACAGTAGAGGAGGACATTTGTTCCCTGAGGAAAAATGGAGGAAAGAATGGATCCATGCGATACAAAGAGGGAAGGATGCGTTCAAAGAGTGGATCCCTTCATCGTCGAGTGTAGTCTGTTGAATGCACTTCACAGTTGATGATTACATTCAGGAAACCGTATATGGTAGATTATTTTTGCATGGTTTTGGTTCATTTCCGTTGAACATAGTTCAATCTGACATCTCTTATATTCAGCTATTCTTGAATATAAAAATAAAGTGTACCCAAAGTTTGATTGTGCCCTTTTTCTAATGCATCCCACCACCCATCCATTTTATGTCAAAGAGATGTACATCTGAATATTATTGAACAGCATTGCTGAAATGATTGGTTTATAAATTATAAAAAGCATGACTTGTTAGATACTTAATATTATTACCAGATTTATACTATGCTTTTTATGTGGTAAATTATCAAAATTTTTAATAATAATAATAATAATAATAAACAACTCATAGATTAAAGAAAATTAAATGCCTCTGATTTTATGTCCTATATTATAACTTTCCATACAACATCAATGATTCAATAATGAGTATTTTTAACAGAAAAGACAAAAAAAAATCAATAAATGAATATTTATAAAAATTCCATTCATCGTTTTTGTAGACATGTTATTCCTGTCCCTGTTTTTGTTACTGTAAGTGTTGTTGCCAATGCCAATTATTATTATTATTATTATTATTACATACTGAATAAAAATCTACAACATATATATATCCTAAAATATTTAATTTTTCAGAGAGAGAGAGAGAGAGTCCCATTCTATTTTGCCTGCATTCTATAAAGGATTATGCTATAAAAAAAATTTTTTTTTTTTAAAAACATAAACAAATAAAATCTCATAACATAATGAAATGCGCTTTTTTCGGTGATTGACACCAAATAGATGTGTTAATTTTGTATGTAACTGATTTTCAGTGTGATAAGCAGTCTTGACATAAAGCACATCATTTTTAATTGTGAAATAACATGTATCCTATTTTTTTATGCAGATATCAGAAAATGTGATTGTCCACTTTCGACAACAATATCAGCGATTATGCTTAATATTTGCTTACCAATTGATTAACTCCTTCTTTTACCCACATAACTGAACTCTTCGTTTTTTAAACTCTGAACGATGGTAATGTCCATGATCCATAAGATTGAGACATTTTTAAAGCAAGTCGAAGATGTTAGCGATTCTTTGTTTGTAAAGCAGAAGAAAACCAGAAGTAATGTTGGACCACTTTGTTCCATGCTGCCACCTGTTGAATTAAAGGGACACTACTGACTACGATTCCTCATTACTTTATTTCCATCTTGGCAATAGGGGATTATCAAGGGACACTGTACATAGGTAATTCAATAGTTTACTTGGCTGATTCACAGGGTCAGTAGCCAGAAGCTCAGAAATCAAGATCATCAGGTGTATAGAAACATTTGTTCTTACATGGATTTATATTTTGTCACTATATGCTGTAGTGACCTTCTGTCCTTAATTATTCTAGATAGGTATCATTAATTTTACATAAACTGATTCCAGTAGATGGAAGGCAGATGAAAAAATAACTACATGTGGCAGGAAGAAATGTTTTGCTGCCACTGAGTCTGGCTTATGTCTCTTATCCTTCCACTTCCACATGAATTTTCTTTCTTCTGATCTTCCTTATTACCTTCCTTGTGAAAATAATTTATTAAACTCATTTTATCCATATAGTAATTATCACCTTGCTTGATAACTACTACTAAAGTGATCATGACGTAGGTTTAAATATGAACATAGGCAGCTCGTTAATTAGTGTATTTGTTTTGCTCTAAATGTAATATCTTTGTAATATCGCATGTAGAAGTCATATAGGCCATGTATAAAGCCTGTACAGAGCCAGCTTTGCCATAAAACAGTATGGCAGTTTTCAATTGTATAATAATAATAATAATAAAGTCTTTATTTTATGAGGGTGATACAATTAGTAAAAAAGCTGATCTCCCTTGTCGCCCATAATTATTTACATATGTACAGGCAAATATATAAAATACAGCTGGGAAATAAGTATCATAAAAGAGGTGTTATGGATGTGTGTACACAAAAGTAACAGAGTATGGATTCAACACACGGAGTATTGTGTTCACAAAGATGCATGATTTAAAACTTTTTCATTCACAAACACACATACACACACACACACATAAGCACCTAAAGACATTTTATATAATATATACATATACAAATATACAACAAAGTTGGCCATAACTGTTTTGGATATTATCTGGATTGCATCCATTTCAAACATCAGTGATGAAAGGAAGGCTTTTTTAGCATCTTTAGGTAGACAGTTCAAAATTATTGGACCATAAAGCCAGACTATTTTTATACAAGTTGGTTGGTTGGTTGTTATGGGTTTATTGCCATTTTTCAGCACAGGATAGGCTATACATGGCGGCCAGTATATTTGGTGGAGGAAGAACCCTAGAAAACCCCAGGAAGAACCACCGACCCAAAGGAACTACCGGCAAGCTTTCTCACCTACCCACGTTGGCTGAGCCTGAGACTCAAACCCACCAGGACAGAGGTAAGATGTCAGTGATCCATAAAGGTGAGCATATGCAAGTTGGCGTTGGGCTTAGGATGAAGAAAGTTATTAGATGACATAGAGCGTAGCATCAGTAGACTAGAATCTATATTAGTATTATTTGTCCTTTTACTGAACATATCATTTATATATTTGATCATAGAAGCATTAGAAACTTTAAACATAATTTAGCTTTTCTTAAACATATTCTTTCATAGATAGTCATGATCTTCAAACCATTCATACATTCATAGACATTATCAACATTGTTGTCAAGGATAATTCTGATGGCTCTTTTTTGAAGTCTTTCCACTTTTAACATATTTGTTTTAGAAGCATTATCCCATATGATGTTGCAGTACTCCAGATGAGGTTGAATATAACTTTTATAAAAAAAAACATTATCCTATGGTTAACGGTTAGGAATTCTTTTATTTTTGATAGTAACCAGATATTCTCAGACATATTTTTGGTAACATTACTGATATGCTCCAACCATAACATTGTTATCAACTTGAACTCCTACAGGTTTATCTTGCATAACATTGTTATCAACTTGAACTCCTACAAGTTTATCTTGCATAACATTTTTATCAACTTGAACTCTTACAAGTTTATCTTGCATAACATTTTTATCAACTTGAACTCCTACAAGTTTATCTTGCATAACATTTTTATCAACTTGAACTCCTACAAGTTTATCTTGTATAACATTTTTATCAAATTGAACTCCTACAAGTTTATCTTGCATAACATTTTTATCAATTTGAACTCCTACAAGTTTATCTTGCATAACATTTTTATCAACTTGAACTCCTACAAGTTTATCTTGCATAACATTTTTATCAACTTGAACTCCTACAAGTTTATCTTGCATAACATTTTGATCAACTTGAACTCCTACAAGTTTATCTTGTATAACATTTTTATCAAATTGAACTCCTACAAGTTTATCTTGCATAACATTTTTATCAATTTGAACTCCTACAAGTTTATCTTGCATAACATTTTTATCAACTTGAACTCCTACAAGTTTATCTTGCATAACATTTTTATCAACTTGAACTCCTACAAGTTTATCTTGCATAACATTTTTATCAACTTGAACTCCTACAAGTTTATCTTGTATAACATTTTTATCAAATTGAACTCCTACAAGTTTATCTTGCATAACATTTTTATCAACTTGAACTCCTACAAGTTTATCTTGCATAACATTTTTATCAACTTGAACTCCTACAAGTTTATCTTGCATAACATTTTTATCAACTTGAACTCCTACAAGTTTATCTTGCATAACATTTTTATCAACTTGAACTCCTACAAGTTTATCTTGCATAACATTTTTATCAATTTGAACTCCTACAAGTTTATCTTGCATAACATTTTTCAGCTCTACTTCATACATTTTTTTTTCTTTTACATCTTTGATGTGTGGTTATCATCATCACTTTAGTTTTGTCTAAATTAATGACCATTCCATTATGTTTACACCATTTGGAGAGTTCTACAAGAGCATTATGTAAGTTTCTTTGAACAGTATTTTTAGATAAGCTAATATCATATAAGATGGTGTCATCAGCATAGAGATCAGTCTCAGTATTTCCTGTAAGCAAATGTAGATCATTTATAAACATAAGAAAGAGTAATGGCCCTAAAATAGATCCTTGAGGTACTCCACAAGTCATATGTTTTTCGTCTGATATGACATTGTTTATGTCAACTTTTTGTTTTCTTACTTTCAAATATGACTTAAACCAATTTAAAGAGTTGTTACTGAGCTTGTAAAGTTTTAATTTTTCAAGTAAAATCTCATGATCATCCAGCTTTCCTAAAATCAACCAACACAACTCCATTAGATCTCCATATATCCAAAGCTTTGAGACATTTTTGTAAATCATACTAGCAAGAGCAGTTTCACATGAGTGATTTGGCAAAAGCCTGATTGTCTATCATACAACAGTTTGTGGTCATCAAGAAAAATCATTAGGGAGTCATGAGAATATTTTTTTAAATTTTTGATAAGACAGGAAAGATTGAGATGGGTCCAAAATTGTTTATTTCATCAGGAGGACCAGATTTATGAATAGGTCTCACTTTACCCTCCTTCCATTTGTCAAGAAATTCATTTGTTTTTAAGATTACATATATATGTTATACTTTCTGAAATGAAAGGTGCTGCTGTCTGTAATAATCTTGTTCCAATGAAGTTGGCACCTGCGGATTTTGTTACTTTTACAAAGTTTGCAGATATTTCATAATTACAAGAAGTAATTGGTTCTTTAATATTATCAGCAACAGTAACAAAAAAGTGATTGAACTCATTGGCAATATCTTCATTTTTACTGATACATACACCATCTTTTCTTAAGGTGCAACAATTAATAGAATATGAATAATAAGAACAGCCTTTACCAGCTCCTAGTTCTTTAACAAATTTCCAAATGTTTCCTGGTTTCTGTTTAGATTCATCAATCATTTGTTGGTAATGAGATAATTCATTACACTTAAATGATTATTAAAGTATTTTAATTGCTTGTGTTTAATGTGCACCCATATACAAAGAGCATTGACCTAGATCTGCTATCACATAATGTTGGGCTGAAAAATGTCAATGTTGTATGTTTTACTTGTGATGTCAGGCAAACAGTGTTGACTTTTATCTGGTATCACATAATGTTTGAGCTGAAAAATGTCAAAATTGTATGTTCTACTTGTGATGTCAGGCAAACAGTGTTGACTTTTATCTGGTATCACATAATGTTATGGCTGATAAATGTCAAATGTATGTTCTACTTGTGATATCAGGCAAACAGTGTTGACTTTTATCTGGTATCACATAAAGTTTGGGCTGATAAATTTCAATGTTGTATGTTCTACTTGTGATGTCAGGCAAACAGCGTAGACCTAGAACTGCTATTGCATTATGCATGGACAAATCATTGTCAGTGTTGTTTGTTACACTGGAGTCAGCATTTGCATCTGTCACACTTTTGTTTATTTAATATCTCATGAACCCTTTGAGATATCTTCATGAAACTTGACATGCATTTGTATCATGACTAGATATTGCATCCAGTAAAAAAATGGAGTCTGTCTGAATGCACACCGTAAGAGTGATACCCATTTTTATTACAAATTGTGTCCCTGTGCCTGTTTATCTGTCACCCATCCACCTGTAACACTCTTCTCAAGTTAATATCTCCAGAAATGTTGAGATATGTTGATGAAACTCAGTATATATTTGTATCAAGACAATTATTTGTGTCCCATACAAGATTTGGCTATGTTAGATTAGAGTTATCTCCCCATGTTGGTCTGCATTTATATCATGAAAAAGTTTCTGTCACATACAAGAATGGGTTTTGTCAAATTATTACATTTTTGAGTGGGGTGGGGTGGGGTATTCCATAAGCACTTGTTTACTGACAGATCTAGTTCCACTTGTGATGTCAAGCAAACCGCATAGACCGGGATCTGCTATCACATAATGCATGGGCAGATAAGTGTTGATGTGGTTTTATTTGTCAGGCAATCAGTTTAGACCTAGATCAGCTATCACATAATATTTGAGCAGATCAGTGTTGGTACTGTTTTTTCTACTTGTGATGTCAAGCAAACAGCTTTTACCTAGATTTACTATCACATAATGTTTGGTCAGATCAGTGTTGATGTTGTTTGTTCCACTTGTGATGTCTGGCAAAGAACATAGACCAAGATCTTCTATTACATAATGCATTGGCAGATCAGTATTGATGTTGTTCTACTTGTGATGTCAGGCAAACAGCATAGACGTAGATCTGCTATCACATAATAGAAAAAAGATCTGAGTCTACATTGTATATAGTTGGGTGCATATAATTCACAGATAAATACAGTATATTATGGTTTATATTTTATACCGGTATCATGCCATTTGATGCAGTATGTGTGTCTGATTGGTCTTGTCCTGTAATCAACAACTTTGGACATGACTGCTTTGCATTTCTTTAATGACCACTGCCTACATATCCTCATACCATCTATACTCACTTATAAGTTGAGTCCAAGTGCAAACTGCACAGACCCAGATCTGATGTTGCATAATGCACCAGCAGATCTGGGTCTATGCAGTATGTTAGGAGTAATCAGTAGAATGAACAATATAGACACTGATCTGCCAGCAGATCAAGGTCTATGCTGTTTGCAGTTTGACTGGACTTATAAGCAAGTACCTATGAACCACTGACCAATACAATCAGTGGCAAAGGTGTGAGGCATCATGTGATTTACAGGTGCACTAGAAGCTTGTCAGACATTAAGGCCTAATAGTCCATCACCTAGCTGACTGTCAGTATATATCATATACAAATTCACTATCAAATGCCAGCAGCCATCCAAATTTTCGGAGAAATCTCTCCCTCTCCCTCTCTTGCTACTTTTCTTTCTTGTCAATATGCCTTTCAGAACACAGCTGTGTCATATCCTGTTTGTTTGAAGTCCATAAAATATCTAGAATATCCAAAGAGTCTAGAAGAGTACCATATGTACTCACTTATAAATTGAGTTCAACTAAACACAACATAGACCCTGTTCTGCCATCGCATATTGCACCAGCAGATCAGGGTCTATGTTGTTTGTTCTGCTGATTACTCCTAACAAACTGCACAGACCCAGATCTGCAGGTGCACTATGCGACGGTAGATCTGAGCCTGTCCAGTTTGCAGTTGGACTCGACTTATAAGTGGGTATCAATGGTATGTAATAAATGTAAATATTATTTAACCTTTGCAGTCATCCAAAAAAAGTCTACTGTGTTATACATTTCTTGCTAACTATGCACCTGTTATTTCAATCTTGAAAGCTAGATCTTGTATTAGCCTTGAGGAAGCAGGGAGTATGTTTTGGAAAATTAACTTTGACTTCTTTGTGAATTGACAACTCCTAATTAGTGAAGCTTGTGATACACTTATAGCTGATACAATTGTTACAATATGTTTTTCAACAGCTAACTTTTACACTTTAGTTTCAGTGGTTGTCTATATTTTAATTCTTTTAAACTGTTTAAGGATTTCACCATTAGTCACAATTAGTCAGAAATCATTTGTGAATGTACAGTGGTCCCTCACTATAATGCCCCTGACTATACCACTGCCTCTCTTTTAACTTGGGTATGATCATGGCCTGCGTGGTTTTGTGGGGTTTAATGCCATTTTTCAGCACATTATAGGCTATACATGTCGGCCATTATATTTGGTGGAGGAAGACCCCAGGAAGAACCACCAACCCACAGGAAACTAGTGGCAAATTTTATCAGATACCCACTAAGTCGAGCTAAGACTAGAACCCACATGGACAGAGGTGAGATGTGTGAGTGATCTGTAAAGGTGAGCACATTAGACCACTCGGCCACCTGGGGCCCCGGGTATAGTCATGGATCCCTTTAAATTGTTTCAAATTTGTTTCATCATTGCTAACTGAATTATTTAATTTTATTTTAGATTTTAATTCATGTGATTTTGCATTATTTTGAAATCCCTTATTTTTGTGTTTTTGTGTACTGTTATGACAAATCCTTATTAGAACAACCCTCAGTATAACACTTCCTCACTTATAATGTATGCCACTTTTATGGCTGCCATGTTAAGTGTTATAAAAGGGAAAACTGTATTAGAAAATGAAAATAAAAGTTTTTGGTTGATGTAATTTTATCACATTTCATCAAAAAGCATTTAAATGATTTGAAATTACAGATTTCATCATGTGAAAAATGTACATGTGCATTTGAGGTGGGCAGATTTATTGGACATTAAATTATTCCCTTTGTAATAACATGGCTGATTTTGAGTTTAATGTACTCTAAAACTTCTTTGAAATGTATACTATTTATTTATTTGCCTGATTCAGAAAATGTAACATCAGCAAAATCTATAAAATTGCTGGGTGTGTTTTTTTTTTTGCTTTTATTTGTTTTTGCAAACACATTTAGAAATAAAGAACATAAGTAATGATAGATGTATGATAATATTATATAAGACCAGATTGGCAGGTGTTTTTATTTCCTTTTTAGCCATGTTGACAGTAACCCTCTATTTCAGATTCCAGGGGCGGTACTCCCATACTTAGGTGCTACATAGGTTCATACTATTTTGGGGGGATTAAAATTGTCAGTGTTGGAATTTTGGGGGATGCTGAATTGTAGCTGGTATTTTGGGGGGTCTGAAACAGTCTTGCAAATTTTTGGGGTAAGATTTGTTAAGTTTGGTATTTTGTTAAGGTTACCCATTACAGAATAAGAATTTATTTCCATCAAAGATGCTGTTAGTGCTACCAGGAGGCTGTTCTGACAGAACCATTCAATAATTTTCGTAAAGTGTGGTTAAACTGCATAAAACTTCAGTGGGGCTGATGTCAGTCCTCTCCAGCTATCATTTACTAACCCTACAGGTCACACCCCTTTGTATTCCAAGGCTCTCTCATTTTTGCAAACAGTTGACCTAGTTTTGCATAGTAAACACATCAATCAAATGCATAGAAAAAGGAAAGAAAAAGTGAGAGAAATGTTGGCATTTTAAGTATGACAGCATAAACACAAAATATGCACACACACACAGACACACTTACAGAAAAGAAAAACTGTTTTGGTTAAATTTGCAATATTGTCACAAATGCAGATTATAAAAATGCAAGAAAATACATGGCCTCGTAAATAATCAGATGGTGATATAAAATCATGAAAAATTGGTCCCCAGCAACAGTTTTCTTCAGGTACTGTTTTTCACCAGAATAGGTCACGGTTAGAAAAAGTTGTAATACAATCAGATGTGAATTCTTTATGAATTATCCTCCAAAGATAAAATAAGTGTTACTACAGCCTGTTCTCTAGCATTTCACAAAACTCTGGGAAAGTGCTGGTCTAAATCTTGATATAGTTATTTATTCCCAGTAACTGAGTATAAGAAAAATCGTTTTATATCAGTGCTATATGAATCATGAAATAGGTTCAAGGCACAACCAGATCCTTATGTTCTTGGCATACAGATTCACCCTCACTTAGAAACAGCAATGATCATTGTTGGAAATATTGCAAAATTCCGTATTTCCAAATCTCCATGGTGGTTATCAAAATCTCCCAAAATAATATTTGACCTCTGTGAATTCAAAAAGTCTTCAACAAATCATCTAATGTTTCAGAGTAAATTGAATGAAATCAGAGCCTCCTATCATAGCCATACATCCCTGTATACAGATGTTTCCGAAGATGGAAACAAAGTTGGAGCTGCCATTACAACACCCCATGACACCATCTGGAGCCATTACCAGATAAAGCCTCAATTTTTACTGCAGAAATTACAGCCATACTCAAAGCTTTGAATGGCATTGAAACCTTTCAAAAAACAAGTTTCATCATCTTTTTTCAGATTTCCTTGCCACATTGAAAACTTTGCAGAATCTTAAATCTGACAACCCTATTATTATCCCAGATATTACAGAAACATGATGTTCTCATATATGAGGGAAAAATATTCTGTACTGTTGGCTGCCTAGTCACATTGGTATAAAGGGTAATGAATGGGAGGATAAAGCAGCCAAAGCTACCCTGTAGTCACCCATTTCTGACTGGAAGATTCTATATGCAGGTATGACTCCAAATATTGTATAAATCAGTATGTTTGTCACATTTGGCAAAATATGTGGAATGAAAACTCCACAAACAAACTTAAGAACATCAAACCCACAATTGGAGAGTGACATTCCTCATATAGAACAAATCGGAGAGATGAGGTAGTACTGTGCCAGTCACGTATCAGACACAGATACCTGCCTCACGTGTAGCTTCACTGACACCATGGAACACATTCTTGTCAAGTGTGTCGATTTCCACCCAATGAAACAGAAGTATTTTGACATATGAACTACTTGAAGAAATTGTATAAGGACATACCATCCGAGAAAATATTGGACTTTTTAGGGGAATGCAGTTTATGCAACAAAGTTTAATCAAGTTCTTGGGATTTACATGTTTTACCTTTATCTGTTATTTTATATACATTTTACTTAATTTTAACATCTTTACGTTTTATATTTTATCTGGTTGTACTTGATATTTATATTTATTTGGAAGGGTTTGTTTTTTGTGGAATTCATTTTTACATTTTTCAAACTTTACCTTTTGTTGGCACTATATAGCCACTTTTGTTCTGAGGTGACGTAATAGACTACTACATACATATATACCTTGTGTGCTCTTTTGCACAGACACTTCCTCTTTTTTCAAGGAAAAAAACTCCAGTTTAGGTCCATATCTAACTTAAATGGTTGCAACAGTCCCCATAATGGTTCAAAGACCATTCCATCTTGGTCATAAATTTAAAAATTACTGAGAACCTGATAATAGTACTCTTCAAAGGTGATGTCACCAATTTGTTAGTACTATGCATGACCTTGTCACATGATGTTACCTCAGACAAAGATTACCTTTTCTTAGGGCACATTGGCACCAACAAGAGTTTGCAGAAATTAAAATAATGCCAAAATGACATTCCTTTATTAAATTTTTATCTTTACAACTATCTTCATGTCCAATTTAAGGGGAAAATTGCTGTTGTAGTGGTTGGCAGACCAGAGGGAAAATTAGGTACCGTAATCACTGTAAGTCTTGGGACACGAAAAAATAATTATTTTTTTCCGTGGCCCAAGACTTATACACACTTAAAAAATATAGCATTTTCACTGTCCCAACAATTATAGACACAAAAAATGTCTGACGAAATTGGCAAAATTGGCAAGATCGCCACGTCAATAAACTGTTATAAACTACTATGATTGTTTTTATGTTATTATTTTGCATGTATATATTTTCCGATTTCTCCAACATGAAATAAAATAAAGGCAAATAAAGACTTCACAATTCACGGGTCGTTTCGGGTTTACCTTGAGACCTGTTTTATAGTGTACAGTACTTACACAGTGCAAATCGTATGCAGACTTTGCTTTATTCATAGTTTTTACCAAATCGCTTTCTTCAAGATCACAAATTGCTATTTTATATGGTATGATCCACACGCTAAAGAGTTACAGTTTGTCAGTGATATAAGCGATTTTACATAGTGATGTAATCTATATAAAAAGATACACACGTTTAATTATATAAGGTAAACCAGCATTTATTCACATAACTGTTATATATACATTAAACAATGATCATAATATAGGTTAAAATTGTGAAGATAGATCGACTTTAGAAGATCATCATCGATCCATTCAAGTTTTGTGTTTCGGCTTAATATAAAATCGTCATCTCTCTCTCTCTCATACGCAGGAATAATACACACACTTCATTAACGTCAAATTATTTTTTCTTGAATTTTATTATTTTCTAAATTCTTTATCATGTACTGTATTAGTAGCCATCACTGGTGTAGTTCTTCGATGTGTGATTTATCTTTTACTCAAGAATTTTAGTACGATTACCGTAGCTGAGTATACAGGTACTTAAGGCCGCTTACATCAAAGCAAACTCCCGCAGAGTTTAAACGGTATTACAGTTATTTTCAAAGCATTATTTCTAAACTTCTTTATCGTATTTTAGAGATATTATAGAAGTTTAGTGCAGTGGTGCCTATGATTCGAAACCAAGGGATGTACTTCAAACGGCGCAAGTTAAAATCTTCAATGTACATGTGGTGACGCCATGATGTATCAACAAGCTCACTAAATGCGAGCGTTGAATCAAACGCTATTTTCGTTGTTGTCATACTGGTACCACATTTTAATGAGTTAGGTATTTACATTTTCAAGGCAAAACAAACTAATTACTGATGACTTTCAACAATTTTAATGCAGTCATGCATAAACTGACAATAATTCATAATGATAGTCCCTTTAACAACAACGAAGTCTTTTTTTTTTTTTTAAATGTCGTTGAGTTCGATAAAATACATCGATCGATTAGTAGGAAAAATAAAATCTCTAAGGTGTCCCAAGACTTATAGTACATGAAAAAATTGCTATAATTTCGTGTCCCAACTTTTATAGGTCATAAAAAAATTACTTTTGAAAATAATTAAGGGTGTCCCAAGACTTATGGTGTCCCAAGACTTACAGTGATTACGGTATTCGCTGATTTTTACTGCTACTCGCCACACTTTTCTCATATTGACTAGCCAATAAATATTTGCAGTTCAGTTGATTAATACTGTATCCTTCTCACAGTTGTTTAGGTTAGTGAGAAGTACTTTTTACTAATAAGCCCATCAAAGTAAAATACCATATTGGAAGACCTTTTTTCTAATAAGCCCATCATTGTAAAGTACCATATTAGATTGACAGTGATAGGTGTGATAGATTGATACACTGAGCTCCACTTTGTTAGTAAAATACAGTCTTCATTCATTACATATTGGTGACAGAAATGATGCTAAAACGAAATATGGCAATGTCGCATATTTGAAAAACAGCATTGTTTCAGTCACACTTTTCCTAAATTATTTTATCCTTCTAGTTTAAACAGATTTTTTATTGCCATAAAAGTAATATATTTGAAAAAAGATAGGATACAATTCCACAAGAACTTACAAGATTCACAAAACAAAATCACATGGCAAGTATAAAATAATTAATAACATACATGGAAGATTATATATAATGTGTATGTATGTATGTATGTATGTATGTATGTATGTATGTATGTATGTATGTATGTATGTATGTATTTATGTTGAAGGTCAAGGTCACAGCTGAAACAATTGTTTTCATCACATTTTCTCTTTTGCTCCATAACCATGTGCACTGTTATTTATTCATTTTCCAGTTGTAGACATTACTGCTGCTTTAATTTACATTGAAGAGAAATTGCCTTTGTCTTGTATGTTAACATTTTGATTTGAGCTCTTTCTTCATGTGCATCATTTTCATCATGTGAATGCACAGATATCTCTTGGTCTGGTTTTCCACCATCATCTGATTTGGTGGGCAAATCGGGACCAGTTTCTGTCCAGAGTCCCCATGCATGCCCCTGAAACCCACTCCTCTCTGTTTGTCAGATTCATGGTGGGGCACTCATCTGGAGCCAGAAGGACTGATTCTTCAGGGTTCATGGTCCCAGGAAGAATCTATCCTCTACATCAACACCTTCAGGTGTGCATCAACAAAATAAGAGGTTGCTGCGTGATGGTCTCCTCTGACAACACTATGGTGTTACTGTACCTCAGGAGACAAGGAGGCATACATGCACCTTCTCTTTGCATAGAGGTTTGGAACCTCATTTACTGGGCAGCCTTGGAAGGGATTACCCTCCAAGTTTGCTACATTCCTGGCAGAAAGAATATTTTGGCAGACAGTCTGTCAAGGAAGGTGAAGATAGTCCTCATGGAATGGTCTATACACCAGTCTGTAGTAGATTCCCTGTTCCAACTTTGGAGGACACCATTGATGGACTTGTTTGCGACAGGGCTAAACAACAAGCTCCCCTTTTACGTTTTCTCAGGCCTCGACCAGAGTGCCTGGGCAAGTGGATGCTTTCAGCATGAAGTGGGATCGTCTGTTTGCTTATGCCTTCCCATACGTCAGGATGATCCCACAGGTACTTCACAAAGTAAGGAATTCCACTGTTCAGCTCATTTTGATAGTCCCTCTGTAGCCCCAATGATTGTGGTTAAGTGATCTTCTTGACCTGCTGGTTGACCATTCCAGGACATTACCCGAGAGGAGGGACCTCCTGTCACAGCACAAGTGCTCTCTCCTACACAACACCCTGCAGATTCTCCACCTTTATGCTTGGCTCATTTCAAACAAGCTCTTCGCCAGGACAAGTTTTCAAATAAAGTTGCCAGTGCATCATTTGTCCAGGAGATGATCTACATCTGAGGTCTATGATGCAAAGTGGAGGATCTTTTGCAATTGGTCAAGTAGGAAATGTGCCAATCCTAGCTGTCCCTCGATGACCGCAGTGGATGATTTTCTTCTCTTCCTTTCTGAAGAGAAACAATGCTCAGTTTCTACTATCAAGGGCTATGGGGCAACCCTATCCAATACTCTCAAATTTTCAAAAGACCCAGCCATCTGGATGGACTCTCAATTAGCAGACCTGATCAGGTATTTCAAGCTGCAAAGACCAGTGCCTTGCTCGCTAATGCCTAGATGTAATCTCTCTTGTGTCTTGTGGTGTCTAACTAAAAGCCCCTGTGAACCTTTGGGTGAAGCTTCCTTCAAGAACCTTACTGTGAAGACTGTTTTCTTAACATTCACAAGACGAAGGAGTGAACTTCTTGCCCTATCCACAGAGCAAGGTTCAGTGGAAATTATGAGTCCGTTTCTTTCCTTTGCCAGCCAGGTTTTTGTTAGCAAAAGAACAGCATCCATCACTTGGTCCATTCCCGATTGATATCCCCAGTCTCAGTCATATCTGTGCTGGGGATGATCAGGATAGACTTTTATGTCCAGTTAGGGCTTTATACTTTTATTTGGCAGGTTCTAAAGGGAGAAGGAAGGGACTTTTCCTCCCCATTAAAGGTTCAGCTGATATTTCAGCTTCCACCATTTTGATGTGGATTGCATTAACTATCAAGAGAGCTTATCAGTCCCTTACCAAGAGGGACCTTTCATTCATGGGGTATTTTCCATCAGCAAAAGTGCCAGCTACGCAATAGCAACAGGTAAGTATTACATCAATAAAATTAGTTTTACCCAAAAACTTCATACTTGTACATCATTACTAGAATGTGTGTCACATACCACATTGGGGCTGCTATCTTTAAGGTCAAGGTCAAGCTCAATATTTCCAACACCCTTACCCTTCCATTTGATAACTTTAAAATCACCAGAAGGTGTGAGATTAAAAGATGAAACTTGGCATACTTATACATCATCACCAGAAGGTGTGAGATTAAAAGATGAAACTTGGCATACTTATACATCATCACCAGAAGGTGTGAGATTAAAAGATGAAACTTGGCATACTTATACATCATCACCAGAAGGTGTGAGATTAAAAGATGAAACTTGGCATACGTATACATCATCACCAGAAGGTGTGTTTTGTACTACATTGGGAGTGCTATCTTCAAGTTCAAGGTTCAAGTTTTCTGTCTTACTTTCCCTTCCATTCTATGATTTTAGAGCCTTTGAGATGAAACCTCACAATGGTAGGCTGGGGACAAACATTAACTGAATTTGCTTGTTCTTCAACAGAAATCACATTTAAAGTAGTTCAAGCCAGAGATCCATCATTCTGTTTTTTTATATCAATATTTTTAACAAATATGTTATACATTAAACATCCCCAGGCCTATTTCATAATACTTTGGCCAGTGTATTATTTGCTAAACTTAACTTGCCTTGAAAATATTTTTGAAACGATTTAAAATTTTAAAATATTAAATCACTTACAACAGAGAAAGGAATAAAAGTATGGAATCAGCCTGAATTTGTACTATAACTTTTTAGGTCAGTATACAGTAAAACCTGTCATGAGAGACCACCTGTTCTGCCAACAAAAGACAAGTGAAATGAGGTTTTGAAAACTGTAGTTGGCACATTATTGTCAACTTTGTGACCATTTGTTTACCTTGCCTGTCAGAGTTATTGCCTCGCCTGTCAGAGTTATTGTCATGAAGGGATATTTAAGAGTGAACAGTGGTATTCAGTGTTTGATGACATATAACAGTTTTATGACTTGTAGTACCGTATATACTCGCGTATAATCTGATACCAACTGAAAACTGCATAGACCCAGATCTGCCATCACATAATGCGCTGGCAGATCTGGGTCTATGCAGTTTGTAAGGACTAATCAGTAGAACAAACAACAATGACCCTGATCTGCTGGTGCATTATGTGATGGCAGATCAGGGTCTATGTTGTTTGCATTTGGACCTGAATTATACATGAGTATATACAGTAGATTCACCATAGCTGAGCTATTGCAAAACCAGCTAGCTGAAATGCCTGAAGATATGTTCTCTAACCATAAAAACATAAAGATCATCTTATTACCAGGAAATACTGGTTTATGATTCCTGTATTAATATTTAATTACTTTATATTTAATATTCCTATGGCATTGTCATTCTAATATAGACTTGTCATGTACCAAAATATACAGTGGGTAAGTTCCCAGCACTAATACCTTTGTCATGTACCAAAATATACAGTGGATAAGTTTCCAGCACTAATTCCTTTGTCATGTACCAAAATATACAGTGGATAAGTTCCCAGCACTAATACCTTTAAATAAATCGGTGCAATGTGTTCATGATCAGTGTCTTTGCATTAAAACCTGTTGATAAAAGACACTCAATTGACCACAACATTTTACCCTTTTGTACATGTGTCCTTTTTCCACCAGCGGTTTTTTTGTTGTTGGTACAGATGTTTTTAATAAAGGTGTCATTTTTGTAAGGTTCCTTGATATGATAAAAGAAGATTAACAAAGCTTAGTGGTATTGCCAAAAAGTAAGGTGTACATTTCTTTTTGTACATGTGTCCTTTTGTATGTGTGTCATTTTTGGACATTATTTCCTTTTTTACAGATGCCCTTTTTGTACATGTCATTTGTGTAAGGCGTCATTTTTATATATGTGCCTGTTTTGTAGAAGTGACCCTTTTGTAAAAGTTTCTTTTATATACATGTGTCCTTTTTGTAAATGTGTAATTTATATATGCATGTCCTTATACAGGTGTCCTTTTTGTACAGGTGTCCTTTTGTGCAGATCATTTTTCTACAGTTATACTTTATATACAGGTGAAATAGATAGGCTATTGTCATTAAATAGTCCAAATTACCATTAAAAAGTCCAAATTACCCTTAAATAGTCCATATTACCATTAAAATAGATAGGCTATTGTCATTAAATAGTCCAAATTACGATTTAAAATGTTGATTAAATAATGAGGTGTTATTATATGTGTTACATATTGAAAAATTATGATATGGATATATTAACCATAATATTACAGTAGTCATGTTATAAAATGTTGTTGACATATGATATTAACACAGTAGTCATGTGATAAAATGTTGTTGACATATGATATTAACACAGTAGTCATGTGATAAAATGTTGTTGACATATGATATTAACACAGTAGTCATGTGATAAAATGTTGTTGACATATGATATTAACACGGTAGTCATGTGATAAAATGTTGTTGACATGATATTAACACAGTAGTCATGTGATAAAATGTTGTTGACATGATATTAACATGGTAGTCATGTGATAAAATGTTGTTGACATATGATATTAACACAGTAGTCATGTGATAAAATGTTGTTGACATATGATATTAACACAGTAGTCATGTGATAAAATGTTGACATATGATATTAACACAGTAGTCATGTGATAAAATTTTGTTGACATGATATTAACACAGTAGTCATGTGATAACATGTTGTTGACATATGATATTAACACAGTAGTCATGTGATAACATGTTGTTGACATATGATATTAACACTACCATATATATCGGTACTTGCGTATAAGTTGGATCCAGCTGCAATCTGCATAGACCCAGATCTAGCATCACATAATGCATAGACCCAGATTTAGCATCACATAATGTACTGGCAGATCTGGCTCCATGCAGTTATTAGGAGTAATCAGTAAAACAAACAACATTGACCCTGGTCTGCTGGCACATTATGTAATGGCAGATCAGGGTGTATGTTGTTTGCACTTGGACCTGACTTATATGCTAGTATATATGGCTATTCTGCTCTGAAATGTTTTAATCTTAAATTTTTGGTCATATCATTCTTTTGTAAATATTTAGTGTTTCATTTCTAAATTTTCCATACTCAGTATCCAGAACTTTGTTGTTTTTCTCATAGAGGTTAACTGTGTAAAGGTATTTTATTTTGTTTTATTTATTGGCAAAGAGTAGTGTGGGAATTCTTTCTAAATGTGTCAGAGTAAAGTTTTGTACAAAGTTACATACATTTTCATGCATTCTTTCTAAATGTGTCAGAGTAAAGTTTTGTACAAAGTTACATACATTTTCATGCATTCTTTATAAATGTGCCAGAGTAAAGTTTTGTACAAAGTTACATACATTTTCATGCATTCTTTCTAAATGTGTCAGAGTAAAGTTTTGTACAAAGTTACATACATTTTCATGCATTCTTTCTAAATGTGCCAGAGTAAAGTTTTGTACAAAGTTACATACATTTTCATGCATTCTTTCTAAATGTGTCAGAGTAAAGTTTTGTACAAAGTTACATACATTTTCATGCATTCTTTCTAAATGTGTCAGAGTAAAGTTTTGTACAAAGTTACATACATTTTCATGCATTCTTTCTTTTTAATATTTAACCTGCATAGTAATGAATGATGTACCCTACAAACAATTGTTTGCTGGCATGTCATTCTCTTTTATATCACCATCATAGATCAATAGTTGACTTCTACCTGTTCACTGTACATACCTTTAATCAATATTTATGGACTTGCTTAGAGAAATATATCCATAATTTTCCCTGTCCCCAAGTCCCTGATCCCTCACCCCTGACAGGAAGGCAGGTTTATGAGTTAACTTACATAATATCTTGCATTTTATACCTTTTCTTACCTGTGAAATATTACACCTGATTTGATTGTACATTATTAGCATTTCAAACAGTGGAGTCATAAAGTTCACACAAGAGAGAGTGAATATTCTTGAAATAGAGTACCAAAAATGCACATGGTAAGTACTTTTTTCATGTCATGGTTTTGATTACTTGATTTTAGTAAAGTTAAAGAACAATTTCATACCATCTTGTGTATTCTAAATATTGTTTAATTTTAAAGTTTGTATTTCAACCAGAAATTGAATTTTGGGAGATTTAAAAGAATTTTTGAGTTTCATGAACTTGCATCCAGACGGCTTTTATTACCAAAATCATGCAACTCTTACCAAATGGTGATAAAGTTTACAGCCTTTAGAAATTATATCAGAAATTATATAATTATATATGACCTGTTCAAAATCAAGTTATACATTGTATAATTTGAAGCTTCACTTAAATCTAAATTTCTTCCTTTCAGTTTTGCTTCAATTTATCTAAAATATTGACACGTTGGTGATGATGTTGGTTGATTGTAATTGAATATAACATTTCTCTGTATTAGGATAATACTTTTTTCATTTCTTTGCAAGGGGCTGACAAAAGCCCTATCAGATTTTGGACCATAAATATATCAGTTCAGATGTGTAGAAAACTATTTTTTGGGGGAAAAAAAACTGTTAACAAGCCTTTTTTAAGGCCTTTTTAGCAACATGGACATAGAAGATTTGGTAATAAGGAATGAGAGACTGACCAACTATGCATAATTGCATAGCAAACAAGAACGGAATTAAAAAAATTTAAAATAATTATTATGAGAAAGTATATGGCAAACAGGTATACTTGTTTTTTATTTTGCCATAATCCCTGGATGAAATCTACATGGAAGTCAAAATAAAAGGTTCTTTATTTGTCTACTAAGAACCACCCACCCCCATCCCCACCCCCTTACCATTGGAATGGCCATAACAAAAGAAATTCAGTGACAACAGCCCTGACGATATTATATTGTATATGGTCCTAGAAGATATTTATTTATAAACAACTGTTTTTGCATCTTTTTTATTTCAGTGTTAAGTTAAAAGATTACTGTAAAGCTGTATTAGTATATAAAGTTCTAAAATGAAAGTGCACCAAAATATCTACAAGACATGTTTAGCCAATATCTACAAGACATGTTTAGCTAATATCTACAAGACATGTTTAGCCAATATCTACAAGACATGTTTAGCCAATATCTACAATACATGTTTAGCTAATATCTACAAGACATGTTTAGCTAATATCTACAAGACATGTTTAGCCAATATCTACAAGACATGTTTAGCTAATATCTACAAGACATGTTTAGCCAATATCTACAATACATGTTTAGCCAGATACAATCTAGTTACTTACATTCTGTATAAGCTGGAAATCTCTTGCTACCAAAATCTAAAATACAGCAATTAAGGAAGAGCTTTAGTCTTTCATGGGTTCTTTTCTGGAACAGTTTGGCTTTTTAATATAAAATAATCAAATTCTCTAAATGCTTTTTAACATATATGCTTCAACTACATGTTGAATAAGAAATAAGTATTCTTTTCAACTTGTGTTAAATAATCTATATAGTTTACATAAGTAGATTGTAGAGAAGGCCTCATGGGAGGATAGTTTTGTACTAATTGAGTTACCATCTAGAAATAAAGCATTATTATTATTATTATTATTAAAACATTGACTTGTCAGGATATTTTTCATGATGATTTTTCAATTTATCCATGCTAGTATAAAATGATGAAAGTACTTCATGTCTTTGCAAATTAATCATGAAAATGACTTGATCAGTTTATCTATGAAACATGGCATAATTTGAACAGAGATGGTTGAGTCCCATTATAAATCTCCATGGAAACAGCTTTAGTATTGACATTTAGACAACATAGTCTTTTCCTGTGTCATTATTCTCATCAGCATATCCCACACTTACTGGTTTTGATTTTTGAGATTTCTTTCTTTTCCCTCGTGACTAAATAAAAAATAAGTTGCTTTGATTGGAGACAGAGCAGCAAAGGTTTCCGCAAAGAGTTGTAAGATCGTGACCTATGATGCAAACTTGACCCTTTTGTTAGAGGAGATTTACAGCCCCTTCTCTCTCCAGTCAGGTGTAATAATCTTGATGAAATGAAAACAGAAGGAGAGAGCCAATATCCTTCCCATAGGGCTGATACTCTTTGTACTGTGACCACTGTCCATAGTAATCCAGCCTTATATTAAATTAAACCTAATTTCCTTTGCTTCTGATTTAGGATTTTGGAACATCTGTTTGAGCGTAAATTGGTCAGTTGTTGATCTTGTATTGGGTCATACAAATATGCTTAATACATTGCTGAAATCAAAAGAAAGATATGGGATTGAGACATGAGTATGGGATTGAGACATGAGTATCCTAAAAGTATGATATTAATTGTCTTTCAAACCTATAACTGGTAATTGTAGCATAAATTTTAATCAAACTAATAACAAGGGGGAGCCATGGTAGCTCAGTTGGTGGAGCATCAGACTCATAATCCAAGTGTCACAGGTTTGATACCTGCCCAGGCCAGCTCAGGTTGACTGCCTTGGTGGGTTCTCAGGGAAAGGCACTTATCTCCCATTTCCTTGGCATGATACAGCCAATAATGTGTTGAAATTATCATCAAAAACTAACCATCTAACCAACCAACCTAATAAAAAAATTAGTGCTGTCCCTTCTAGGTCACTCTGGCAGATGTTTGTGTCAAATTCATTAAACAATTTTTCCCCAGATATCTAACCTTCATGAGGATAAGATCACATTTGTTTTTATCACAGCACTGATAGCAAGTCCTTGACCAATTTATTAAGGAAACTTGGTGCATGGGAAACAAAAGTTAAACTCCGTCATATCACATGTTTGTGATAGAATCTACTTATTTATTAGCTGATGCTGCTGTTAAGCAACATCTTGCATAGTTTGACTAGTTTGTTTAGGAAAATAAAAAATGTCAAATTGTTTGACTTTTATATATTGCACCTTTTGTAAAATGCTGTATGATAAAATCATGTCAATAATGCCTTTGCTGTATGATAAAATCATGTCAATAATGCCTTTGCTGTATGATAAAATCATGTCAATGTAAGATTTAAAACTCAGAAAATTAAGTTTGTGCATTTCAGTGAGTGACTTAGGAAAATTATTTCAGTGAAGCTGATCCACTATATTTTGGAGAATTAATGTTTAACCTATCTTCATATTAAAATCTAATCACAAAATTGTTTTCTAACAAGTCTTTACCCAATCATTTCATATTTTTGTTTCAGCTGTTAAGTCAATTTAGTAATATTCCTATTGTCCATTAATAAATTGATCTGTGAGCCTATTATATTTGAGGGACACTTGATCAGGCAAGTATGAGTGCAGTATATTCTGTACTGAAATGTGTTTTTTTTCTCAGATAAGTTATACTTGTTTCATGGTACGATTTTTGAGCACAGAGTTAATTTTGGAATGGGGCTTTTTTTGACAAAGTAGAACAGCTTCTACACTTAATTGACAATATTAAATTTTGAAATTATACAATTTAATAGTAAATGTTACCACTATTTAAAAGAATCATGGAAATATGCAGTTTTGCAGATTTATACTAAATATACTTATGAAGGTTGCATCTTCCCTATATTACATACCTAATTAATATATACCTAACTAATATCTATATATACATAATTAATACTTATATACATAATTAGTACCTATATTATATACAAAATCATATGCATAATTAGTGCATACATTATTTATATAATTAGTATCTATATTATATACATAATTAGCACCTATATTATATAAATATTTGGTACCTATATTATATACATAATAAATATTTATATTATATACATAATTATATAATTATATACATAATTAGTGCATATATTATTTATATAATTAGTATATATATTATATACATAATTATCACCTATATACATAATTAGTATCTATATTATATACAAAATTATCACCTATATTATATACATAATTAGTACCTATATTATATACAGAATTATCACCTATATTATATACATAATGAATACTTATATACATAATTAGTACCTATATTATATACATGGTTAGTACCTATATTATATACATAATAAGTATCCATATTAAATACATAATTAGTACATGTATTATATACATAATTAGCACCTATATTATATACATAATTAGGACATATATACATGGTTAGTACCTATATTATATACATAATAAATATCTATATTATATACATGAGTACATGTATTATATACATAGTTAGTACCTATATTATATACATAATTAGTACCTATATTATATACATGGTTAGTACCTATATTATACATATAAAAAGTATCTATATTATATACATTATTATATACATAATTAGTGCATATATTATTTATATAATTAGTATCTATATTATATACATAATTAGTATCTATATTATGTACATAATTAGCACCTATTTTATATACATAATTAGTACCTATATTATATACATAATTGGTACATATATTTTATTTAAAAATTAGTATCTATATTACATACACAATTAATCCCAATTTTTACATGATTGAAACACAAGGAGTTATTACTGCAGTATAATATAGTTGATTTGTTAAATATAAAACCACTGTTACTTGAAGATAAATGTGATTATTGTTTATGGTTTATACAAGCCCATGTCAGATTGAAAAGATCTCTTTATAGTAATCTGATATATATGTAGATGGAGACAATGGTTGCTGTATTACTAGACTGTGAGCATTTCTCAAGTAAACACTAGTACCATATATACTCACTGGAAAGTTGAGCCAAACTGCAAACAGTATAGACCCTGATCTGTTATTGCATAATATGCCTTCAGATCAAGGTCTAAGTGTTTGTTCTACTGAATATTCTTAACAAACTGCACTGACCCAAATCTGCTGGTGCATTATGTGATGGCAGATCTGGGTCTGTGCAATCTGTAGTTGGATTCGACTTATAAGTGATATATATATATATATATATATATATATATATATATATATATATATATATATATATATATATATATATATACAGTATAGTGCATACATTATTTATATAATTAGTATCTATATTATATACATAATTAGCACCTATAATAATTAGTGTACTAATTATGTGTGTGTGTGTGTGTGTATATATATATATATATATATATATATATAGTAAGCATTTTAGTATGAGCTCATGAATTAGTTCAGACCTGTTCTGGCTTATACAGGAGATATATCTTATTTTCTGGATAAATGATTTGAAAATTTGACCATGAATATATTTGCATTCATGGATCATTTGGCAATATGAATATATTGGCATTCATGAATCATTTGGCAACATGAATATATTAGCATTCATGAATCATTTGGCAACATGAATATATTAGTGTTCATGAGTCATTTGGCAACATGAATATATTGGCATTCATGAATCATTTGGCAACATGAATACTTTGGCATTCGTAAATCATTTGGCAACATGAATACATTGGCATTCATAAATCATTTGGCAACATGAATATATTGGTATACATAAATCATTTAAATTAAAAGCTTATCAAGAGTTATATTCATTGACTTTTTCAGATACATTTATCCAAAATACAGATTTCAAACAAGAAGAAAAGTAGAAAAACAAAACTGTCTCTGATAAAAACAAATTAGGGACAACAATAAATTGGAAATGTGTCTAGCAACCCAAACTGACTTTCTAAAAGATGTGGTTTAAAAAAAATTCCTTTAAACACAGTATTGGAATCTGTGCATCTGTGTCATTTTTTCAGTAATCTGTACACCTGATTTTGTCTTATTTTGGTCCACTGAGCAGATGATTTGTATTGTTTTCCGTGATTTTGTGCAACTTTTGTCTTGCGTATAATTTGGATCCAACTGTAATCTGTTTAGACCCCGATCTGTCATCACATAATACACTGGCAAATCTGGGTCTGTGCAGTTTGTTAGGAATAATCAGTAGAACAAACAAGATAGACCCTGATCTGCAGGTGCATTATGCAACAGCAGATCAGGGTCTGTGTTGTTTGCAGACTGCAGATTGTTATAAACACTGAAAAAGTTGTAGTTGTGCAAGATCTACAGGATAAAAGGCAATACAGGCACACATGTTCAAATACACTGTGAAAGATATGGTTGAAACTGACCTGTGTTTTTTTTCCCAGGGTGTTGTAGTGAATAGACTTCTCAATAGGTACCGAATTATTGGTTAGCTAAGTGCTGGATTGTTTAAATAACCAAACCTGGCCTCAGACCTGCACAGGTACAATAGGTAGGTTTTGAAATCATGTCTTTAACCCCTTTACCAGTATAACTCCCCCACCATGAGTATGTATGTATATATATATAGACCCCGATCTGTCATCACATAATACACTGGCAAATATATATATATATACACACACACACACACACATACGCAAATCTGGGTGACAAACTTAGTAGATGCTTAGCTTATTAGTTCAAGAGATTTACTTTTATTTATTTATTTTTTTCTCCATGTGCAGTAAAATGAGTCTAATTGACCATGATGGAAAGAAGTTGAATGTTACTGCTGTTATCAGACTGTGGAAATAGCAGCACATGAGATGGAAACCAACAGACCATTAAAAAGCAATATTTGATTCTCTGGCAAGATAGAGTTGTTTCACTGAAGTGATAGTTCTTTCAGATCCCATTCAAATTCTACTTTATTACCTGGGACCCTATTAACCCTTTTTTTGGCTAGTTGATAACTGTAAAGGATCCAATTTGTTAGACTTGCCAGGTCCATTGTCTTTTCAAGGTAAATAATCACACAGATAACTTTATGGAAACTATTTGGGAGGTGGCAGGATCACTTGTGGAATTAAACTTGAGCCCAAAGCTGTCTGGTTTGTAACTTAATAAACCCCAAGAGTTCTACTGACATGTTTGATAACTTTGAAGAGTAACTCCTTGTTGAATGAACATCATCTCATTATTGAATAATTAGATAATTGTAAGGATGTACTAGGAAGAGCGGATTTTGGTCCCTGCAAAGTTAATCAATTTTTGTTTTGATATGGTTGTACAATATTGCTAAGAGGTGTTCAAAATATAGGTTGGCCTAATTTTACTGGATAGGCGAAGGGGGCCTATATAGGGGAACAATCCCAATTTCCAGCTCCTTTACATTATCCATACAGACTTGTGATGAACAGATATGTTCCATTGATTAGGGGTGGCATGAAGGGATTGTGACCCATCATTATAAATCTGCCTAGCAGTGTGCTGGTGTGTGTTGTACTGGGAGGAACTCATTCATCAACCACAAAACAATGGACCACTTTCAGACTCTGTTATCAGAGAAATGAATTAAAACCCTGTTCCCAAGTCAGGCTCATGTTAGTGGTACAAGATCTCACTGTAGTGATTGAGTCCTTGGTTTCAACACTATATTTCCACTGTTAAGAATACAGGTAAGTGAAATTTATTCTTTTCAGGAAATACATATTATAAAAGTTGAAAATGTTGACATGCTAGCTGGGAGCAGCAACTTTTATTTTGAGTTTCCTGTTGTTTTAAGTGGGATTTTTTGGTCGCAGACAAACAAATGCATTTAGGTAGTGGGGTGGGAAACCTGACAATACATGAGTTATGCAGAATGTATGAGTGATTGACATTGAGTTATCAAGGATGTAGTGTTCTTTGGTTCAACATTAGAGATAATTAATTAGAGATATTGGTAACTCTTGCAAGTCACTGACTTTCTAAGTAAAATATCAAAATATTTGTAAAAAGATAACTCTTTTTTTTCAATATATACCAAATGTTCAGATGGTCAAATAAGTTGGTTGAATTTCTTTTAACTATAATCTATAATTGTAACATCTCTACTTGAGAATTTAATAAGTTTTTGCAGATGCAAAAATATTCTGTTTTTAGATGACTATACTATGCAGTAGGAATATGAATGAGTGCAATTTTTGAAAGGAAAATGCCATTATTCTTCTTGTTATTCTAAACTCAGAAAATGATCACAAGTACTTGGAGTTTTGCATAATTTTAAAATATTTTGCACATGTCATCAATTAAATTGTTTTAGTTTGTTGGGATAAACAGATTTTAATTATGAAAATAGAAAATTCATTAAAGTGTTGGTCACCAGTTTAACACAAAATATGATATATCTTTTAGTCTTAGGTTTGTAGGACTCCTATTTTAAAACCAGAACAGACTATTCTGAACTGCAACTCTACTTTACCATATTTATCTGATGGTAGGCCCATGCTTGATGATAGGCCCCTACTTGATGATAGGCCCATGCTTGATGATATAGGCCCATGCTTGATGATATATGTCCATGCTTGATGATATGGGCCCATGCTTGATGATATATGCCCATGCTTGATGATATGCCCATGCTTGATGATATATGCCCATGCTTGATGATATATGCCCATGCTTGATGATATATGCCCATGCTTGATGATATATGCCCATGCTTGATGATATATGCCCATGCTTGATGATATAGGCCCATGCTTGATGATATATGTCCATGCTTGATGATATGGGCCCATGCTTGATGATATATGCCCATGCTTGATGATATGCCCATGCTTGATGATATAGGCCCATGCTTGATGATATAGGCCCATGCTTGATGATATATGCCCATGCTTGATGATATGCCCATGCTTGATGATATATGTCCATGCTTGATGATAGGCCCATGCTTGATGATATATGCCCAAGCTTGCTGATATATGTCCATGATTGATGATATGGGCCCATGCTTGATGATATATGCCCATGATTGATGATATGGGCCCATGCTTGATGATATATGCCCATGCTTGATGATATGCCCATGCTTGATGATATATGCCCATGCTTGATGATATATGCCCATGCTTGATGATATATGCCCATGCTTGATGATAACCCCATAAGCCCATGCTTGATGATATATGCCCATGCTTGATGATAGGTCCCTGCTTGATGATATAGGCCCATGCTTGATGATATATGTCCATGCTTGATGATAGGCCCCTGCTTGATGATATATGCCCATGCTTGATGATATAGGCCCCTGCTTGATGATAGGCCCATGCTTGATGATATATGCCCATGCTTGATGATATAGGCTCATGCTTGATGATATAGGCCCCTGCTTGATGATAGGCCCATGCTTGATGATATAGGCCCATGCTTGATGATATATGCCCATGCTGATGATATATGCCCATGCTTGATGATAGGCCCATAAACCCACTCCACTTTTCGCAAAATGTTGGCAAATATTTACTATGGATATCTTTGTTTGATAAAAAGCCCACCCTGTGTTTTTTGACAAATGTATTAGTCTGGCCCTCCAGGTCTTTCATGTGTAATCTTTGATACAGCATTGACATGTTACTTCTATCCCTTACTCAGATCACTGAATTTGAAGCATTTAGGGGGAAATTTTAGAGTTCTAGATACTTGATATTTTTAATCCTCTATTTTATTTTTAGCCACACCTCTCAGTCATAAAACTTTACTTAACATTTTGAGTACTACATGTTACTCCAGACTTGGAAATCTAACTCTAAATGTACCAAAGCAGTCCAGACTTGGAAATCTTACTCCAGATGTACAAAAAGCAGTCCAGACTTGGAAATCTTACTCCAGATGTAACAAAAAGCAGTCCAGACTTGGAAATCTTACTCCAGATGTACAAAAAGTAGTCAAGACTTGGAAATCTTACTCCAGATGTACAAAAAGCAGTCCAGAAATCTTACTCTAAATGTATAAAAAGCAATCCAGACTTGGAAATTTTACTCTAAATGTATAAAAAGCCGTCCAGACTTGGAAATCTTACTCTAAATGTATAAAAAGCAATCCAGACTTGGAAATCTTACTATAAATGTACAAAATCAGCCTTTTGATTTATCAGAATATTTTTTAGCAAGATTTGGAGTCCAGTATAGTTTTATGATGGAGGGGCCAGGTGTTTAACAGGCACAAATTCAGATAGCATACATAAACCCCTTCACTCATGAAATAGTTTTCTATATCCTGCCATGCCACTGAAGTAACATGCTTTTTAAAATATTTCAAGTGCCATTCCTGCAAATATTTTCAAGTGTTGAGTAAAGGCTGGTTATTTAATCAACAGCTGGCAATGACATTTACATTTTCTCCCTGATTTATTTTAGTGAAGTTTGGCCTTTAAATCCCATTTTAACCCAACAAACTTAAGTTTAGGTAAATACCTGCATAATTCCACACATTATATATCTCTACCCCTACTGCAGAAGGATGTTTACAGAGATTTCAAAAACTAACAGACAACTTGACATTTTGCTGTCACCTGAATTTACCAGTAAACAATTCCTTCATTTCACCTGATGTTACTTGTGTTATTACCTGTGTTTAAAGGATCTATCATTAATAATAATATCAACCCCACTTCAGGGCTAATTTCCAAAATTTGAGAATTTGAAACTTGCTTACCTTCAAAGACAAAGCATCACCTATATTTTATTTAAATAATAGTTAAATGGAGGTAATCAGAATGATATAAAGATTGTTCCTAAATAAATAGTTTCAAGATGGTAAGATGGGACTTCCATATATACTTGCGTATAATCCTGGTCCAAATGCAAACAACGTAGACCCTGATCTGCTGTCACATAATGCGACGGCAGATCTGGGTCTATGCAGTGTGCAGTTGGTATCGGCTTATACGTGAGTCTATATGGTATTTATACAGTAGTCAGAATGATACATGGCAGCCAGTATATTTGGTGGAGTAAGAACCTGGGATGACCCTGTGAAGAACCACTGACCCACAGGAAGCTACTGGCAAGCTTTCTCACATACCCACATTGGCCGAGCCAAGACTCAAAGCCACACAGACAGAGGTGAGATGTGAGTGATCTGTAAAGGCGAGCACCTTAGACCACTCAGCCACCCGTGACCCCCTCAAAATGATATAAAGATTGTTCCTAAATAAATAGTTTCATTATGGTAAGCTGGGTCTCTCTTGAAGCATAATATACCATATTTTCTGTAACTTATCTCTACTGGTGCCAGTTTCACTAAACATCTCAAAATGTCTTCCTCAAACTGAAAGTTTTGAATAACTCTTATGATTGAATTTTTCACAGAACATTCAGCAGGCATCAAAGAATTAAAATACAGTCATAATATCTTATATTCTCCTGATAGTTTTTTTTATTGTCTCCGACAACTCTTTTTTCAAGAAAAAAAAATGTTTTCATGTGTTCAGTTTTAAAACTAAAAAATGATTTTGCATCCCTTTCACTATTTCTGTTGATATTATCTGAAGTATTATATAAGCATGATAATGTAAAATTGAGACAGATTGAGAATTCTTGTTAAACCAAGGCTAGAAGAGCTTATGTGATGGTCCTGCATCCATTGTCCCTCATCCATCATCAGTTTACTATTAGCATTGTTTTTATTGCTACTCCTAAACTACTTGAAGGAAAGTCTTGGCATACAGTTTCATCCTGAGGTCTGCTTGGTCCAGAATGAAAATGGTGACAATCAAACATCCAATATGGCCACCACAGCAACCATATTGATAACCTTGTTATCAGCACTCCTTCTGAATGGATGGGACATATCAATATGGTGTTTTAACTAAAAGACTTCTTATGACATGTTGATGGTCTTGAATGAAAATATTACCATCTTATATCCAACATGAAAATCTTGTTATTGATATTACACCTGCACTAATGATCAGATCGACGTGAGGTTTTCACTAAAAACATCTAATAACATGTAGATGCTCCAAAATGAAAATGGGGCCTCCGGTGGCTGAGTGGTCTAAGATGCTTGCTTTTAAAAGATCACTTACACATCTCACCTCTGTCCATAAGAGTTCAAGACTAGGCTCTACTAATATGGGTATATGAGAAAACTAGCCAGTAACTACCCATGGGCAAGTGGTTCTTCCCTGGTTCTTTTTGCACCAAATATATTGGCCACCATGTATAGACTCTTATATTCTGAAAAATGGCATTCAACCCCACAAAAATGAAAAAAAAAAAAGAAAAAAAATGAAAATGTTGCCAATCTAACATCAAACATGGTGGTCATCTTGAAAATCTAAATACTCTTCCTGCACAGATGGGTCATATTGACATGGGTTTTCACTAAAAGACTTCTTATGATATGTAACGATGCCACTCTGACATCCAGCATTACTGACATGGTAGCCATTTTGAAAATCTTGTAAGCTCACCTGGCCATAGGGCTTAGTGAGTTTACAATATGGTCCTTCATCCATCTTGTGTCATGCGTGCACTCATAATTCTTATTTTACAACTTTTTGAAAACCACTTGACCAATTCGCACTTGATTTTACAGGCAGCATTCTGGCATCAAGGCCTCTCAGTTTTGTTTAACTGATGTCAATCTGTCATCCAATATAGCTGCCATTACTAAAGATAAAAAGGTTTTTAAACAACTTCATAAAAATTGCTCAACAGAATTTGACCAAATCTGACATAAAACATCCTTGCATAAAAGTCTTTCAAGTTTTGTACAAAAATGATGCCAATCTGCCATCAAATATAGCTACCAATACTAAAGATAAAAAATGTTTACACAACATATTTTAAAAAAAGTTCTTTGCAGAATTTGACCAAATTTGATTGAAAGCATCCTAGCATAAAGGGCCTTCAAACTTTTACTGTTGATGCTGATCCACCATCAAATATGGTTACTATTTCTAAAAAAAATAGAAAAATCTTAAAACATCTTTGGGGTGGATTGGGGGGGGGGGGGGCAGGGAGGCTGAGCTGGTGCACACACCCCTATAAATGAACACAAAACAACAGAACATTTCCTAGAGTAAGTAATTACAAATTATGCCATGTAAATGCTTAAAATGCAGGAGCTTCCAGAGTTCACAACCTGTACCCCCATTGGGGTTCTGTCCCACAGACCCCTTTCCTACCTGTTTATGTCCTCTCCTCCAACAGTATTTCTGAGTCTGCCCCTGTTATCAGATGCAGCTCAACAGAATGTGACCAAATTTGACAGAAAGCACCTTAGCATAAAGGCTTTTCAAAATTTTTACAAATGATGCTGATCCACTATCAAATATGGCCACTGTTACTAAAAATAGAAATATCTTTTAACAACAACTTCTCAGAAAAGCTGAACAGATTTTCATATTTGACAGAAAGCATCCTTGCTTGGAGGCCTTTCAAATTTATACAAATAGCTGCTGATATCCCATCGTTACTAAAATTAGAAAACATCTAAACAACTTAAACTCGAAAAAATGCTTAACAGAATTTAACCAACTTAGAAAGCAAGCATCCTGGCATAAATGCCTTTCACTTTTGAACAAATGATGCTGATGTGTCATCAAGCATGAGTGTAGATATAAATTACTGCAAAACATTGCAACAGTTATTTTCAAAACAATCAGCAGTATTGGAAGTAATTTCAACAGAAACTTCCTGCTGACCCAGATTTCCTGGATAACTGCTCTTGCTTAGGCAGATGTCATCCAGGTGAGTTATCTCAGACCCACTTGGGTCTCTTGTTTGGTATTAACTTCACTATCAGATGATCTGAACAGTTACTCTGTTTAATTAAGGGTTATCTTTACATGTTTCCATACATTATCAAGGTGTGTTAATTTACAACATTGTTGCTGGGATGCTGCTTTTAAATAAAGAGGAAACAATTTTAAATAATGGGAACTCTCCCTAGGCTATCTTGTCCTTCCATTAGTCATAGCAGGAGATTCCTTGATCAGTTCCAACAGTTGTTATAAAATAAGTCCAGTCAGTGGCTGACAAAAAGATATACAAGCTACAAGCTCCCAACTTAATGTAAAACTTTTTTCCTAGTTGGAAATCACAGATTGGTTGGTGGTAGGTCAGGTAATCACCAAGTGTCAGCACATTTCAGGATACACTGGTCTCAATTCATACCTGGACACAGGTAGAAGTAATAGTGATTGCTCCCTTTCTTGCTTGTCATTATGTGTAAGCGATAGCTGATAATCAGTAAGTGTTAAGGGATATACAGCATTAATCTGTTGTGGGACGACTTGTAGGTGAGTGAATGTTTCTTAAAACTAAAATTTTGCAGAGCTTGGATTAGTAAATTTTGTGGTGAAAAGAAGGCATAGTCATTGACTATTTGAGAATATAAACAGAAACATATGGACTATAAACGCTTAATTTTAACTCTCAGTTTCTGTTTAAAAATGTTTCATGTTGATCTGAACAGGGAAACATAAATTTTTGATATTTTCCTAGCTGTGCTAGTTCTCTCAGTTTAAGGTATTAACTCTTTATTACTTTTGTTTCTTTTTTTTTCATGAATATTCAGCTGTTTGATTTTATTCATAGCATGGTTTGCTTGTAATTTTAGATTCAAATTACTCCATCACTGTATAAATGATCAAGGTTTCCATTTCTATTTATAGTGATGAATGATGGTGGAGTATTTCTTTCTAACTTAGTAGTTGAAATGTTTTCATTTAACAAAACAGGGTGACCACAAGAACTTGATAAAATCATCACCAAATCTCTTGGAAAAGTCACCAAAAGAAATCTACAAATTAAAAAATCTTGACTTCAGTATTTGTGAATTCCAATTTGTGGACATCCAGGAGCATTTCATTTGTTGTAGCACATTAAACTTTGCATGCAGCCTTAATTTATCTGTACATGTAATTTTTTATCAGCTTACTAAAATTGTCAGTTATCCTAACTGTTCACAGAATTGATTTGTTTGTTTTTATGAACAGAAAGCTTAGAAAAATACAAAAATCTGCAAAAGTGCAAATTTCACCACAAACTTGGTGAAACAGACACAATTTTTGTAAAAATCCACAGGTGTGGTCATCCTGGAAAAGCATGTAAAACCTAAACACAAATTGTAGCATGTCTACCAAAATTAATTGAGGACCATCGTAAGAAATTGATATTGTCCCTTGTCAATGAAATTATATATCAAATGATCAATAAAAGTGAGTATTATTTTTTGACATCTATAATTGAAGCACTTGGTAAAATTATTGTATATTGAAGGAGTAAAGCATTTTTTGAGATAATTTGGTATATGCAGAGCAGTAAGTGAGATAATTTGGTATATGCAGAGCAGTAAGTGAGATAATTTGGTATATGCAGAGCAGTAAGTGAGATAATTTGGTATATGCAGAGCAGTAAGTGAGATAATTAAATTGTTTGACCCTTTCTACATGTTGATAAAATCGAATTGTCTTTGTGAACACTTAAACTAGCAACTTGGTAACCCTGCTCTCTCCCTGAACCAGTTCCTCTATAACCCAGCTCCCTCCCCAAACTAGCTCCTCAGTAATCCAGCTCTCACTGTAATCCCAAAACTCCCTCTGTAACCCAGCTCCCTCCCCAAACTAGCCCTTCGGTAATCCAGCTCCCTCATCAAACAAGCCCATTTGTAACCTGGCTGCCTGCCCAAACCAGTTCATATATAACCAGCTCCTTCCCCAACCAACTCTCTCTAACACAGCTATTTCCCCAAACCAGTCCCTCTGTAACCCAGCTCTCTCTCCAAACTAGCCCCTCTTTAATCCAGCTCCCTCCCCACACCAGCCCCTATGTAACCAGCTCCCTTGCAGACTAACCATATAAACAGTGTACAGTTTAGGGGTGTTTTATTGTATTTATAAGATATTTGTTGCAAAGTATTTATGATTTATGTGAACATGTATCAAATCAACTGAACACTGTGAAGTCAAAAATTTTTCAAGGGGTACCCATTTTCGAGGATTTTGTGGTTGCCACAAACCATGAATTTATACACCCAATGAGCAGTATTTCTTTGGCAGAAATCATTGAGCTTCTTATCCAATCTGCAAAATTAAGTGCCGACAAAAATGTCATTTTCTGCAAAACCACAAAAATTTATATCCCTGAAAATAAATGAATCCACAGTAGTTTAAAATATTGTGGTATAAGATCATCATCAGGAAAGAGAACATGTTTGCAACATTTGCCTCCATTTTAAATGTTAACAGTGTTCAGAAAAGTGAGATTTCCACACTCAGCTTCTCTTGGTTATAAGTTACAAGTGGTCCTTTGTTTTCCTGGTTGTTATCTGCAACCACACAGGCCTAAGACGACCAAGAGTTTTTTATGCTGTTGTTTTAAAACGAGGAACTTTTTTCAAAAAGGCTAGCATAAAAACTTCATCACTGTGTGGGTCGAACCTACAACTGCTAAATTGAGAGCTACCAGCCATGTTATAGTCTGATGATTTAGACCACTGGACCATGCATGTTAACACTATTTAAGGAAGAAATTGTGTACCATAAAATTGTGGCAACAAGTGCTGTTCAATGTATACATTTTATACTTGTTCTGTGATTGAAGAAATATTGGTGAATTTTATGTCTTAATTTTTTTAAAACTTGTTTTTGCTGATAATTAAGACATTTTGTCACTTGAATAAATTAACGGTTTATGAAAAAAATCTGAAGAAAAACAAATGATTGGAAAAATATATTGACAAAAAAAATGTATTGGTAAATTCCCATGGTGAATTGATAAGGCAGGTCATTATTTGTTTAAACTGGCTATTTCAGCATTTAACAGCATGTCATAATAAGAGATGAAGAAAAAGTCCTACAGGCAGGCATGAATGGTCAGTTTAGCCATATCAAGAAAGTCACATGCCATTCAGTGTCCTTGATGACCTTTCAAAAATACTTTGAATTGTAGCCTTGGGTTAGATTAGTTGATAAGATTAATCCTTTTTAGCTATTTTTCATGTCAAAAAAACATAAAATTTACAATTTTACTGATATTAAACATTCCAGCTTGTCTTCTACCTGCACTGTCAGTGATACTTTTGTCTGAGGTTTAGTCACAAAAATGACAGGTGGATTAGCTGCCAATAAAAGTCTGAAGCATTAGATATGGTTTAGGATTATATCAGTCTGATGTCACATGATGTTTGTCCAGGGAAAATCCCATATTTTACATTTTTAAGTTCTGTCTGTCAGCAGTAACATAACAGACATTACAATGTTTCTGCTGTAAAAATTAACCACAAAACTTTATCTCCATCAGAATTCAAAATGTAAAATCATTTGAAGAGTCCTCCAATTTATTTGCATATTGGTGAAGGCTAGAATGTAAAATGCAAACTTTAATTATATATTTGATAACAAGAACCCCAACTTAAAAGGTTGCTTCTTATTGCTAAATTATGAATCTCATGGTATTTTACTAAAATTTTCAATCCTCATCTCCAGAAAGATTGAAAGAAACTTAATATAACTTTTACTAGTACATATACAGACTCATTAATAACCAGTAATTGTTGATATGGCTTAACTTTAAAGTTATCTGGGATCTTAAACTTGGTATTGGATTCTAACATCTTGTAGAATTAGGCTATGTTTAATACACTAGTACATTTCTTGTATACAGCATTATTTTCTATTATTCTTTTAAAATGTGATACAACTTGGGTGATGATATTTCTTTTGCATACACTATGCATAAACTTGATATTTACTTTTTAATTGCCATGGTTCGTCTTTCTCTCTCTCTCTCTCTCTCCAGTAGAAAAAACTGTCTTTATACATGTATTTTCTGTTTATTTAGATTATTTCTGTTATGTGTCTTTATACATGTAATTCTGTATGTTATATGTATTTATATCATATCAGATATGTTACGTTTTTTCGGCTGGCATGGAATTATTCTTCAAGAGATGACCAGCCTGTTATGGGCATAATACAAATTTTTTTAAAAAATCATTGGATTTCTGATTTCTTCTTCTTCTTCTTCATCTTGTTTTAAAATTAGATCATTATCCAACACAAAAAAGTGATACTTTGTGGCAGACATTTGGTGTTTTTTTAAAGTCATTTGCCTGTTAAAATAGTTCCTGGGAAATATCCTATGTCTGGTTTGCTGACCCTGAATGCATGGCTTCACTATATATTCAATTATAAGTCTCATCCCTCCAATATGAACCACTTTCTCAGTTTCGATGGACTTACCTATTGGTATCTATTTCTGTATAGTAATTGACCACTACCCAAAACTTACTGTATATACTCTCTTGTAAGTCTGGTCCAACTGCAAACAACATAGACCCTAGGCTACTGTCACATAATGCACTGAAAGATCAGGGTCTATATTGTTTGTCCTATTGATTAGTTTTAACAAACTGCATAGACTCAGATCTGCTGGCACATTATGTGATGGCAGATCTGGGTCGATGCAGTTTTCAGTTGAATCTGACTTATAAGTGAGCATATATGGTACCTACCCCCATCTGTCAGTCAACTCAGGCCTCCCAGCCATCACTTTTTTTGATTCTTATAATTTTTCAAAAATCTCTAATATTCCAGTGTTTTGGGGGGAAAAGCATATACCAGTTTTTCTCATACCATATCTACTTGTGTATAAGTTGGATCCAGCTGCAATTTTCATAGATCCAGATCTGCCATTGAATAATGTGCTGGATGAGCTGAGTCTGTTAGTAGAAATCAGTAGAACAAATAACATAGACCATGATCTGCTGGTGCATTATGTGATGGCAGATCTGGGTCTCTGTTGTTTGCGGTATAGATGGTATATTTTTGTCAGAAAATGATTAAAAAGGACATAAAATGATTCATCATGACGGATGTATTCAATACATCTGTGTTTGTGGGTTCCTGATTATATATCATGTTAAAATTATTATTTTAATGCATTGTTTTTATTAATATTCATCAGTTTGGTTAATTTGTATGTTCAGGTAACTTCAAAATGTATTCAAGCGGCAAATTTAGCATGTCATTACCCTAATATTTTTTATTATTAATGCCCTATAAAATCCCTATAAATGTCCGTAATTTTTTTAGTTAAATTCCCTAGAAGATACCTATAATTTGGAAACCTGCTGCGAGACCTGCCAAATGGTATTTATTCCAACTTCCAAATTGATTCCTGACCAATGTCAAGCTGGGCTAAGTGTAAAATATTACATAATGACCATGCCTCTGTGTAGTTAACTATCTTGTTACATAATGACCATGCCTCAGTGTAGTTAACTATCTTGTTACATAATGACCACTCCTCCATGTAGTTAACTTACAATCTTGTTACACAATGACCATGCCTCCATGTAGTTAACTTACGATCTTGTTACACAATGACAATGCATGTGTGTTGTTTAACTATCTTATTACATAATGATCATGCCTGTGTGTAGTTAACTTACAATTTTGTTACATAATGACCATGCCTCCGTGTAGTTAACTGATTATCTTGAAGGGTTTTACTACATAACATGTATAAATTTAGGTTGTTATAACTTCGTTATCTTGTGTTTGACTTGTGAAATTTTCACAATAAACTGAAAATTACTTTCTTGTGAAGTTGTTGAATTTTTACATGATTGATTTGATAGAAAAAGTGTTGCTAATGATTAGACATAGTTATATGGCTCTGGTGATTTGTAAATTGCTGAAATTTAGCAACAGAGCAGATAGACTCAGAATTTTTGGTGTCTTCAGTAACTTCATATTTAGGTGTTTGTAAAACCTTTGATCTGTATCTTGTAGGACTACATGTTTACTTTTATTTGTGGCAGTTTATCTTCCTCGAGTTTTTGCAATTTTTACCTTTACATGTTTAGAACTTAACTTTTTATCAGCACTATATAGTCATAGCTAACATGCCATTAAACTCTATACATACATACATATATACATACATACATATATACAGACAGACAGACACAGACAGATCTTTTAATCTAGGACATATGGCAGTAAAGGTTTGTAACGGGTTTACCTCACAGTTTGTGTTGAATGTTGACATACAATCAAGCGTCAGAAAATAATGTATCACCGTATGACACAAACCCTAGGACATGCTCATACCTGTGGACCACTGACCAATACTATGTGTGGCAAAGGTGTGAGCATCATGTGATTTACAGGCACATTGGCAGGTTGACAGACTTTCAGGCTTAATGTCTGTCACTATTCGACTCTCACCATATATCATATACAAATTCAAATAATTATAACTTAAACATTTTTCAACCATTTTTCATGAAATTTTCAGTATGCACTCAAAAATTGAGACTAATTCACATAGAGTAAGTGTCAACATAAAATACTTTGATTTTATATGATGTGCTATGCCAGTAAGTAGGGTGTGGTTATCTCTGCTCTGGTGATAGGTCAATACCAGAGGCTAGCCTGGTCATAAATAATAATAAAAATATAAAAACTAAATAAAACTTCCCCTTCTGATCACCCCTGAAATGAGACTACGCCACAATTGTGACCGCTCCTCAGAATCCTAAATATTGAGTATTACTGTATTTTATATATAATTTAAATTTTCCAATTGTGACCATCCCCAATTCAGAATTGTGATCGCAGTTTTCCATCCTGATCCCAGAGTACTCCCCATTATAAGTATTGAGCAGTTTATGCCAACAGCATGCACAAGTTAAGTAACTGGTGTGCAGTGGTCCACTGATATATAATGAATCCCTCATTATCTTGTGACATTTTGTATCAAAGACAAGTCCATCAAATGTAATTGGAATAGCTGTACATGAATGGGTGCTTGAAACTCCTAGAGAATGTATACCCTTTAACATGGTCATAAGAAGTCCATTTTAGGTGCAATGAACTCTCACTTGAGTTAAAAGTAAATCTCTCTATTCTTACTATATATTCATTGACATTTGTCTTTCTTTCTTTCTTTCTCTTTTTTGACACATTCTCCTTGGTCTAATTACGTATAGGTATTAATGATGAAACTCCACACATTCAGTCCAAGAGCATTTCATTTTGCATTAACAAGCAGGAACGGAGTCCTCTAAATTGAGACCACCCACAAATTAAGACAACCTCTGAATTGAGATCACCCACAAATTAAGACAACCTCTGAATTGAGATCACCCACAAATTAAGACAACCTCTGAATTGAGACCACTCCCAAATTGAGACCCACTTGATTTCTAGTCTACATCATATTTGTGTTCTAGAGAGCTTTTGGGAAATCATTTTCTGCAAACATGAAAGATTTTGCTGAGATGGAAAAGAGTTTCAGGCAAATATCCAGTTTCTCACTGTTTATCTTTCATTATGGTTAATATTTTTTTCTTCTAGCATTATTAGCTACATTTATGTTGAATAGTATTCATATTTTTAAAACAAAGAACTTTATGACATAGTAGCATGCTTCTGACAAATTTAAATCCTCAATTTTCTGGCCCTTACTGTTTTATTTTATCTTTAATAATACGCTATCATATCGTATACTTCCTCCGTAGGAGATAAGTTTGGTAAGATTATTACAGAGGCATCAATATATACATCTTTATTTTGTGCTAATCCATATGGGTCTAATACCAGTGAAGTACCAAACCAATCGTAAAATCCCATAATTGAGAACAAGTCTTTGCTGATCTAATTAGCACTAACATAAATCACTACCTGGGAATTACCTATCAATCTAGGTAATTCGTTGTTGTTTATCATGATGTGCAGAAAATTGTCTACCAATAATAAGTGAATATGATGTGGTTAAATCAACTTTTTATTCCCATGCTTTTTAAAGAAAAGGTGGTGATTATGTTATCCTGCTCATCCTGACATGCATGTATGAGTACTGTGATGCAACAATTCTTTCACCATTCAAGATAGAGACTTCAGACCTTGAGACATGATTGGTGGTGGTCTGAAAAAGTGCCTAATAGTTTTAACATTTGAAACAGCCCAGGGGGTGGAGCTAAGGGGTGGGTGTTATTTTACATACATTCAAAATAAATCCCAAATTATGAGACTAATATATCTGAGAATTAATGTATGTGATTGTTGACCCATGTGTCAACATATACCGATTGGGGTTTGAATGGGACCCCTGGGTCATGCCCCAGAAGCATACATTCGTGGCCCCTAGGTTACAACTTAGAAATTATTGAGATCCCCTATATGTGTATACACTTAATATGCTACTACTTACTTTCTACTGCATGAAATGAGTCCATTCTTACCCCCCAGGAATATAACCCCTGGGTCATAATATAGAAACAGTTGAGATGCCCTATATATGTATACACTTACTATGCATGAAATGAGTCCATTCTTACCCCCCAATAATATAGCTCCTGGGTCATAATATAGAAACAGTTGAGATGCCCATGATATAGCCATATATATACTTACTGGGCATGCAAAGACAAATTTAGATATGCAGCTAAAATTGGCCCCTAGGACTTCTGTTACTCCGTGGGACTAGACTCTAGTGGGACATATTTTTGAGGATGGATGGGACAAAGCATTAGAACACGGTGATGTGTTTTATTACAAGCACAGTAGTTATGATTTATTTAAAAGCAAAACCATTTTCTGCTTAATTTACATATTTATTATGCTAAGGGCATGATGGGGGACAAGTTGGGTACCTTATCAATGAACAAATATTATTCTAATTTTTGCTTTTAATTGGATCAGTTTTTATCTTCATCCTTGTTTACATATCCATCTATACACTTTCATTCAAAGTTTTACTTCAGCAATTTGCTACCCTATCTGATTTCTTATCATATTATTTTAATATTTTCTCCTCTCACCAGGGTCATGACAATAATTGGGGTGATGGGCTGGGTGACACCATGTTATTGTCCAGGGGATTGCAAATATTGTGGGACATTGCACCTGTCAAACCAAGACATGCAACTGGCTTTTTGTTGTTCTTTACTCATTTGAAACCAATCAGTGGACTGGTTGAGTTGACAAGTTTTTAATCTTGGTTTTCAAGGAAGATAAGGGGATGCTGTGACTGTGTTTGAGTGTGCTATTGTCTTGACAAGTAATGAAGTGGGATGTGGGAAAGCTAAGTCCATGCTAGGAAGGGATTTAAAGGTAATGTATTTCATTGCTTCTTGTTTTGTATTTTAAAACAGCAAACCACATGAATCCTGATTACTTGGCAGGGATAAATGTCACTTTGATATTTATACAATACCAGCTTGTATTCTAATCCCACACTGGAAAAATCTCAAATTTTCATGTATGAAAAGTATGCCATGGCAAGTGTATCACTGAATATAATTTACATCCGAGACTCTGGAAGGTGAAAGAACTTGTACATTGTTGTTGCTTTTTTTTACAACACAGAAAAGTATTGTACCCATTTAGCTGATTCATTGGATAGAGACACATTTATCCATGAAAGTGTTATGTTGAGCAACTGATGTAATTTAAGTCCACAATGCATTATTTTGAAAATGACCCATACCTCTCAGATGTTTTCCATAGTTCACCTGGTAATAAGTTAGAGAGCTAGCTTACATTTTCCATAGTTCACCTGGTAATAAGTTAGAGAGCTAGCTTACATTTTCCATAGTTTACCTGATTATAAGGTATAGAGCTGGCTAATGAAATAGCCATGTGTATGTTGTCTATCGTACCTCCTGTGTTTTCTGTTTTTATCCATCAATGTTTGCCCTTTTCAAATTCTCTTTAAAAAATAATGACCACTTTCAACCAAATTTCTTAGAGAACCCTGGCATCAAAGCTTTCCAAGTATGCACAAATGATACTGATCCATCATCCAATGTGGTTGCCACAACTAAAATCAGCAAAACCTTTGAATAACATCTTTTCAGAAATTGCTGAACTAGTTTGAGCAATTTCTTACAACAAGCAACCTGGTTGTGGCCAGTGTAGGCCAGATGAGTGATCAAAGATCCAGTTTGGCCTCAGTCTTCATAATTGTCTTTCAGTGAATACACCTGCAGTGCACAGATATTCATTATAACTCAGAAAGGTCTGATATATAATTGATGAATTGTCATTTAAAATTCCAATGGACTGTTGACCAATATCAATCAGGCTATGTCTGAAGTATTACAAAATTACACCAAGATTGCTAAATTTGTCAGACTATGAAGTGTTGCTGTTCACTGATGGTCTAAAATCTCTGTTGTTTCCACTACTAAACCTGTACTAATTAAAAATTGGGGGGGGGGGGTACTATCTTTTGTATAAATTTGTTGGGGTTTTTTAAAAAGAAAATTAATCCCATTTAATGTGGTACAATTTCATAAGAAAATGATATTTTGTGGAAAATTCTGTACTGATGATTAAGCATGGTTATCCATGCTTTGGTAAATCATCAGATGAATACAATACTGTTTGGTCAGAAAATATTATCATGGGATTCTGATGCAGATTAAGCAGGGTTGAAGAAATGATATGATTTTTCTTTCTTTTTCCTGTGCTTCTGTATACTCTGCAGGGTGCTTAAGAAATAATACTTTTGCACCCAGATTTTGAAAGCAGATCCTATAATATAGCTGGCCTAGCTCCAGTTTTAAATTGGCCACTATACTAGCAATAGCCACTATTGCACCCATAATCTTGTACATCCAAAATAAAGTCCTGACATGACCTGGTCCAGGTGATTCTATACAAGATTTAAGGAAAGGACACTTTGACCTTGCAGAGATATTAAAAGTAATGTTCAGATTCTTGCCCTGACCAGTGTTGTCCATTTGTTGTCTGATGTTTTAGCTGCCAGATGGTGTATACCTGTGACAGGTAACATAGGCAGGTACATTACAACTACCTGTTCATTGCTGGGTTCAGACTGAATCCTGTCTCTGTACTGCTGATGACTACTTGCATTTATTAGACAACTCAACCATGTACCAGTACTTGGAGATAAAGATTCTATTTTCTGTGGAAACATTTTACTTGATGTGGAATTTTAATCTGTAGGGTTTTTTGTACTTGAAGATTTTATACTAAACTGGATTAATCGAAAAAAGTCAGTGTGCTGTTTGTTACATTTATACTTGGATCAGCAATTTTGGTGAAAGAGAAAAGACTTCTTGAAAGGATTTAGAGATTGAAGCAGAAAGGATATTTGTACAAAGTGAGTATTGATGACAACATTGTGGTAAATAATAATAATAATAATATTAATAATAATAATAATAATAATTCATTATTTAACAAGGGTAGATCATTTAGAATACTGATGAATCTAGTCTTCCTTGAGGCCCTCAACTAATCTATTTGTCAACATATCAGAAAGTTTTACTTGAGAAACAGAAACTAGCATAAAGATGTCGGGTCTCCTGCATTTGAAAAAACAAACAAACAAAAAAAAAACATCAACAATACTAGGTCTGCCTTTGATACAAGGTAACAGAATATAACAAGACCAACCATTGTTTAAAAAAAAGATATATTTTCCTTTCAGTCAAGTTATATATGATATTTTCTTGATAGGCAATCTTGATGTTGCTTTGAAAATAATATAAATATGTTCTTTGTGTTGTTTTAAACTGCTGGTAAGAATTTTTCCAACATTCAATAATTTTTTTATCTTTTATCTGGTAATGCCTTTCCTAATTTAACATTTTTATGTTTAATGTTTACCTATATTTTCGATTGCAACTTGTTTGTAATCCAGCATACAGAATAAATAAGCCCTTATTATTAACATAAACTATGCAGCTTGTAATCCAGCATACAGAATACATAGGTCATTATTATGAACATAAACTATGCAAAAGATAATCTTGATAAGAAAATATATTTTTTATCGAATACATGAATAGAACAAGAGTTCTTGCATTACAGAGTACCTTTTTGATGTAGATTGAAATTTTAAAATGATATTTGTTGTTATGGGTTTAATGCCATTTGTCAGCACATGATAGGCTATACATGGCGGCCAGTATATTTGGTGGAGGAAGAATCCAAGAAAACCCCAGGAAGAACCACCGACCCACAGGAAGCTATTGGCAAACTTTCTTACGTACCCATGTTGGCCGAGCTCAAGACTCAAACCAACTTGGACAGAGGTGAGATGTCGATGATCTGTAAAGGCGAGCACCTAAGATCACTCAGCCACCCAGGGCCCTTTAAAATGATATACACAATTTAAAAAAACACTCTTAAGTTGGTTAAAGAAAAAGAGTCAAATGGAAAAAAATATTGCAAATTAATTCTGAATTCAATCAAGTCAGTCAGACTTTCCATAAAGTTGTCATAATTATTATTATTATTATTCTTATTACTATTATTATTATTATTGATTTTTTAAAATTTTATGGTGAAGTCTTTGAAGTCAAAATATTGCAGCACATTTTAAAACTTGATATCTTATTTTTGTCTCTAAATGTGTTGTTATACACAGTTTAAAATTCATCTTTTTAAAAATATTTTCTTTCCAAATTCTTCTTTAACAAGATCCATGGTAATGCAGGGAACTAAGAATGAAAATGATTTCAGATCTATGTGATTTCTGTATTATATAGGTGTATTCTAAATCCCATTGTAGACTTTAGTTTACATAGATTGTTATCATGCGTAATAGTCCTCTTTAATTTGGGTAATAAATTGCCAGCATTTCATCTCCAGTCTTTATCATGCCTGGAATGAAAGTTAAAGATAAAGAGATAACCCCCAATTTGCATTTCAGTGTGTAATCAGTTGGTCAATATTACATAACACATCTGCCTCTATTAATCCAATTAAAATAAGTCCAAAGTTTACACCTGTACAATCAAATATAAGTACAAGATCAAAGACTCTGATTCCTGTTAGATGTGTGTGAACAATAAAAATAACAATAGGGGACAGAATGGGATTAATGGCTAAAATAGGGGACAGATGCATGCCTGGTCAGTCTTGCATGAAAGAAAAATGGGGAACAGAGAGGTCCCTTAGGTTAATTAAGTTATGGCAGTATATTTGTTAGGAGGTAGCAGTTGTATGACAAAGTTAGTTCAGTCCATCCAACTGAGCAGGCCAGTTGATTTTTTCACACAGACAGATGCTATTTCAGCCAGTAATGTATAGTGTTAGTTAGGTGGAAAAAGTTTGGACTAGATTGTCAGTCAGCACTGTCTCTTATCATCACTGGAATTAGTTTGGAACAACATGTTTATATTGACTTTACTTTCAAGGAGACAGTACAATTTATTATGAACTTTAGTGAATCTAAGTGGATTCTGTCTTTAAAAAGGTAAGAACACTTTACTGCATTTAGACAATTGTATTTTTTAGTAGTGCTGAGCATTTATCATTCAATATTTGATATTTTGGGTATACAAAAGAAAATCATGTGATACATCTGAATGAGGAAACTTTTTTATTTTTGTTTTGTTTCCTTATTTTTTTGAAAGTTGCCACTTTTTCTTGCACCTGTAGAATATAAAATAAACAGGAGGTATAAGCTTTGT